>JAIUZE010049912.1:0-44577 GCA_022085475.1 Heliosperma pusillum
AAAGAGACGTGTGATGGAGAGGAATCGGGTCTTTTTTTTTACGCGATGTGCGGCAGTTTAAGTTGACGACCGATAAAGTTACAAATATCTTAGATATTTTTATTAGATTTTAATCATATTAATTAAAAGATCTAATAGGAGTGGAAAAAAAATGACATGGGGCGTATGACTCATGTCAAGTCGGGTTTCGGGACTTAAGTTGACCCGGGAATAGTTAAATGACGTTTGGGGTTAAATCATAAAAGTTATTCTTTAATTCCGAATAAATTCAAAATAATTATATTAAATTATCATAAATTCAAATAAATCTTAATAAAAATAAATTAAATTTATTATTTTTCAAAATAAAATTTCGGTCTTAAAATTACGAGGTGAGTCGGAAAATGTCAACGAAAGTCAAAGTCGACTTAAAAGTCAAGAAAAGTCAAAGATGACTTAAAAGTCAAGAAAAGTAAATGACGACTTAAAAAGTCAAGAAAAGTCAAAGGCGACTTAAAAAGTCAAGAAAAGTCAAAGACGACTTAAAAGTCAAGAAAAGTCAAAGATGACTAAAAACGGGATTTTCATGAAATCTCTCAGAAATTCCAAATACGAACTCGGAATTTCAAAATACGACTCGAAACAATAAATTCTATTTTAAAACTTAAGTTTGCCGAAAATTATCCGTAAAATATTTTTACTAGAAAAATAGGGTACTTTTCGGGTTGTTACACACAATGCTTCCACCTAACTTTCCACAACATTCTCTTCAATTACTAACCGACAATTTCCCACAAAATATTATCTGCCAATATACATATATCATATTATTCTATCACAAAATCATTTATCAACCCATTCGAAAATATTATCACCTTTTCTTAACTCTTTCTTACCAAACTATGTCATTTTCATCTCTAACACTTACCTCAAAATATGATCCTCCAAATATTCCTCTTCCATTTGTCTTTTTCTAACTCATAATTCCCAATACAATTCCTTTCATGAATTCATAAATATCATTCCATTTACGCTATTTTATTGTTTCAATTATTCCTTTGCTTTACCAATTCGCTATTTATACTTCTTCTAATTCACACCAATTACAATTACTCATTATCCCAAAGATTCGCTCACACTATCTAACCCCCCAATAACGCGACTACCTTCTGATTAACTCAAGATTCCAAACTCAACAACACGTCGCCACAATATCCTAATCATACGCAATAATAATTTCTCTTATCACACTATTTTCCTTCATTCGCTACTAATTCGCCCAAATAACGAAACTTATCATATATTATTACTATCTCCTTAGCATACCTCAAAACGATGCTTACCTCATATCATACTTTCCATAATATTTCATCTCTGCAATTGTCTCTTAGTTATCCGGATTTTCACCAAAACAATGACATCCAACTCCTATTTACACATCAAGCGGACTAAGCACTCTAGGTACCATTATCATTACATTCTTCTATATCGGTCATCACAACATATATCCCTAATCAACTTAAACATCCCCACTATCCTCTATATCTTAAACATATTCTCCTTTATAACCATTCATATCTCTCTTCTCAATCCTCAGTTCATACATTACCAGTCTCTTATTATTATTTGATCATATAAACACACACGCCTCTATATGAATTGCTCAGTACACAACATTATTACACATCCATATCGCAAAACCGATTCTCTCTTTCTCACAAGGCCCATCAATCTATCCAACTTAATCATAAATGATCACATGTACTTCTCTTGGAAACCATACAATCATAGGGGACAATGTTCACCCTATAGAAAACGTCAAACTCATTCGCTAAGATCAATATATTTGACACACATAACAATGATATACTACAACCCAATATGATGACGACTCCTCCACTTATTTAAAATAAGGGCAATTAAGTAATTAACTTAACACAATATTACATCGACAAACAAATTCACAATTCACCCACTGTGGTCAAGCCACTCGGTCGATTACAACAAACTCTGACGAATACGAGACACTCGGTCGAGTACACACTTTACTCGGTCGAGTACGACACACTCGGTCGAGTACAGACTGTACTCGGTCGAGTACAAACCCTTGTAACCATCCAGAGATCAAAATTTAAAACACTCGGTCGAGTTCAAAGTGTACTCGGTCGAGTACCCTGCACTCGGTCGAGTGCCTATTGCACTCGGTCGAGTGCGACGGATTTCTCAGCACTGACCAGTTTTCGTAAAACAGGGATATCTCCCTCAATTCAAAGCCGATTTTGGCTCATGACCTACTGTTAGAACTGTAACAGGACACGCTATCACCTCCACTTTAAATCACATGAATATCATTTCTACAACTCGAGTTATAGCAGCTTAAAGGCAGACTTTTCAAAATCAAACTTCATACAATTCAGATTTTTGTTACCAAACAATTTTACCACTAATTAACATACCTCATATCACATAAAATAGCATCATTCACAACCATTTACATTTTCAAATCATCTCAACATATCCATATCAATTAACTCAAAAACATGCTTAGTTCAAACATGTCAATTATTCCACATAATATTCCCATGCCATCATATACGCATAGTTTTCATGTTCATCATGCAATTCCGTCATATATACATATAGATACTACATGCCATACATGTTCACACATCACTACACCATTCATACCATCTTCATGCTATGCACACATAACACAACACATCACTTCCATTCTCATAATCACATACATAACATATGATATCCCTTTCCCATACTTCACAAATATTCAATTCATCTTCCCATCCTCACATACGTAACACAATCTCATGTAACGCATACAATATGCTCATTAACAATAACATATTTTCATGCCAAAATTAACATCGTTTAACACATTACATTGTATTCATGCTTATCATCATGCCACATCTCATGTGATTCACATCTCATCACACCAATTACGTCATCCTCATATAATACACACATGCCACAATTCATCACTCCACCCCATTCCATATTCATCTCCATTTCACATATTTCAACATACAATATATTAACAACATCAAACATGTATACGCCCTGACTCTTCCCATGGTGACCAAGTAAGAGCTATATGGGCAAGAGTGCGATCCCAGGACGTCTCCCGAATCATTGCGGTAGCTCCCTATGACTCCTACCCGGGTTCATTTTATTAAAATCTTCTAATTCATTGGGTTCATTGGTTTAAGGTTCCAAAATCAATCGCTCTGATACCACTTTGTAACACCCTCATACACCAAGGTGCCTTACAAGACCCCCTTAGCACATGGCAGGGCTACCATCTCGGTTGCCCGAGGTAATACATATCAAAACAAGCAATAAAGAAACAATACTTTATTTGATAAATAGTTTAACTAAAATACATGTCCTCAAATCAGACGACATACCGTCTGACCAATAATCCAAACTTAACAATGTTAAAGTATTATAAAATAATTAATCAATGTATATGACTCCAATGCTAAGCGGAAGCTACACACGACATGGTGATCCCATCCTCTATCCCAACGAAGCTCTATCAATTACATGCGATCACCTGCTCACCATTCGCCAATGGATCACAACAGTTTTGTAAAACAGTAAAGGGGTCAGTATTAACATATACCGACCAACGTACAATATAAGCACAAGGGAAAGAGAAATCAGAGGACCACCGCAGTGGACACCTCAGTAGACTCAGGTTACCATCCCTGCACTACAAAACCACCAATTGACCCTTGACCGCAGCGAGACAAACCCGGAACATTAATGTGCACATCCCCCACGTAGCGGGTTAACTACAGGGGCGAACTCGGAGTGTGATCCGTCTCCCAACAAAATCACCAAACCATAGTAACCATGACAACACCCCAAACTCCATCATCGTCACAACAGTGACCATCATCAATATCAACAATCACAACATCATCAATATCACAATAACAATATAATCTCATCAATTAGCAACACCAATACTGAGTAGTAAAACCCTATCTGAAGCAAATTTGGTAATATGCAATCACAATCAAAATGCTTCTTTTATAAAGTCTCCTCCTAAACAATCAATGATCATATAATCAATACCAACATACTCCCTTTTCCCCCAATTTAATTAGGGTTTAATAACAATACATATCAATCACAAAGTATAGATACTTACCAATGCAATCAACAAAGTGGCGATAGGGCGAATCCGGCACGAGATGATTAAGGATTTTCTTGAGGAATTAGAGAGAGTTTTTGAAAGATAATAGGGTTTGCTTGAGAAACGTAATGACAATTATGAAACCTAATTCCTCTTATTAATCCTTAATCAACCGTCCGACTAATACTCGAAACCCGTCGTACTCGGTCGAGTGTAACTTACTCGGTCGAGTGCATAACTCACTCGGCCGAGTACACCAGAACATAATGTTATTTCAAACGACAGATCAATCTACTCGGTCGAGTAGCCTCTACTCGGCCGAGTGCACAACCCACTCGGTCGAGTAAGCTCTACTCGGTCGAGTCCCCAATACATAGAAATACGAAGTATTACAGGGCGCTTTCTCACCGAAAATCAATATAGGGGCCTCTAACATACATACACCGGGTTCATTTTAATTGACACATCTATATTCATTGGGTTCATTGGTTTGAGGTTCCAAAATCGTCGCTCTGATACCACTTTGTAACACCCCCACTTACCAAGGAGCCTTCAGCAAGACTTTCTTGAGTAAATAAGGGAGCTACTATCTCGGTTGCCCGAGGAAGTGAACATCATAAGACAATAACGAAACATATTTATATACATAACATGCTTTAATCTTTATTATATAGTTGTACAAACGTGACTAAATACAATAAACTCATCTTGTGGACTCTAGACTCAGCAGCAGTAACGTGGCATCGACTCATCGCATCCCAGCTATCCCCACATCATCACAAATACCTACCTGTAATCCATCTGCTCCTTATCCCTAAATGGATCATCACAGATCCAACAACAAATGGGGCTAGTAACTAATATACCGACCAATGTACCATAGAACAAAAGTAACCAATCGAGTAAGAGAAACCGGAGGCCCATCGCAGCGGTTACCTCAGTAGCATCAGGTTACCATCCCTGACCAAAAACCACCAATTGATCCTAAACCGCAGCCATAGGCGTCGAACTTCCATATCACCGTAGTGAGATACCCGAAACATTAATGTGCACATTCCCCTCACAGCGGGAGAACTACGAGAGGCAAACTCGGGGTGTGAAACCGTCTCCCGACGGATCACCAAAATAGTAACCATTGTAACCACTCCAAACTCCAATCCCGAACTCCATCAACATCATCATCAATAAAGTAACATATCATAACAATATCTTATCACATCAATTAGCATAAACAGTACTAAGTAGGGAAACCCTACCTTTAGCATTCTTGCATAAAGCCACCATTCGACGGATACACACACACACAGGTACATGCACACATAGCATCTCTAATCTAGATCTACAATAGCAACACAATTTCTATCACAACTAAGGTCACTAGAGTCAATTAACAACTACAAGGAAGGTACTTACATAATCAGGCTAGTGGTCTCCTCTAGCAAGGCGGTCGCGCTTGCCGCTAGGCTCCCGCGACGGTGCCGCATGTGGTAGTCTCCTAGGGTGGTTAGGTTTTGGGAAAATATTAAGGAATTAGGTTTAGGTTTAGAGAGGGAAAGTAAGGTTTGTAAAAATAATGATTAAAGTCGCAACCTCCCGATATATGACTAACGCTGTCAGACTCCGCCACACTCGACCGAGTAAAAGGAACACTCGGTCGAGTAAGCTTCTCTCGGTCGAGTGAGCTTCACTCGGTCGAGTGTGCTTCACTCGGTCGATTGAGCCTCACTCGGTCGAGTGTCATCAGCACTCGACCGAGTACGGTCTACTAGGTCGAGTACTCTCCCATGAAGAGTACAAGGTCTCCCCATTCTATCCTATGGATAGTCTTATAAGGTCAGCTCCATAAGGTCAAGGGTTGATCAAAGGTCTCTAAAATACCGGGTATTACAGTTTTATTTCATGAAGAAGGGGTTATATCTTAATAACTATCATTCTAATTAGATACTTCTATGTCTTTTCTCACCTAAACACTCTCTAATCATCTCTCTAAATATTTAATACTCTCCTAAACACGTGTGTGTTGGGCACGTTATTCTGTCTTCATTCAGCATTGCTTTTACGTTTTAGCTTTTTGTTTGATGACCTTTAATCTTCTGTTTCCTATTCTAATATCTGAACATGTATAAGCTTGAGTCTATCTACCTAAAAGCATTTTTACTTCATTCTAAATTCATACACAAAGTTTAAGGAGAGAAGGGAGAGGAGAGTTCATCTTTATCCATCTTATATTTGGGGATTGGTATTAAGACTACCTAATCTACCCTTAATCTTGTAAGTTGTCCTTTATTTCTTGTAGTATTTTCTAGTTATTAATATACTTAGAAATTGGGTTTAAGGGTTTATCTTGATTATTTAGTACCAAACCCTAGACTTAAGGATTAAGGGATTAGTTATGACAATTAAATAAACTATCTTGTATGGATTTGTTAGCGATTATGCTTTATTATTATATGATATTTAGGCGGTGAATTCATAGAGGGACGTTAATAGTTGATTTTGCTTGAGACATGAAGATTGCAAAAATGTAAGGATTTATCGTACTAATTTTATGTGATGTCATGCTATGATGATTTGTGAAATTTGTATTATGATGATGATGATGTTGGAGCTGGACTTGTGTATTGATATGAGACTTGTTATAGTTGTGTGACATGGCTACTATTGTTTTGTTGATATGATGATACCAATCTGTGGATCGAGGAGGAAGTTAGGAGCCAAGGGTGATAATATAAATCTGCGGATCGAGCAGGGAGTCAGTAGCGAAGGGGGATGATGCCGACTGGTGGGTCGAGGAGGGAGTTAGGAGACAAGATATGATCTTATGATGTTGTGTTTGTGTTGATGATATTGTTGATTGTTAGCTTTGTATATTGCGTAACATATTTCCCTACTCAACCATTGGTCGTTGACCGTGTGCTTTCTTATTCTTATTTATAAAAACTTTTGATAATTTTCGACCATTGGTGTGCAGTAAGTCTTACAGGTTTACATTAAACTTGACGTACCTTGGATGAGGATGAGAGAATGGGTCGAGACAGACGAGTTGAGGGTTGTCACCACTGTTTTTATTATTCTAGTTTATGCAATAAATCTTCTACTTGTAGACATTATTCATTATTTATTCAGTTGGTTTATAAGACAATTTTGAGCAATGTAGGCGCAATAAGTTACTTAAAGTTAAAGTACTCCTTTATTGTTTCATTTTGATATGTACTATCTCGGTGACCGAGATGGTAACAATCTAATTTAACTAAGAAGGTCTTACCAAGGCTCTTTGTTAAATGAGGGTGTTAGACTACTCCTTTTCACATGACCCTGATCTCGAGGATTCTCTTTACGAGAACTACACTACAAACGGGAAGTTCTCGTTAAAGTCAGCCATTGGAATTATTAAAGGTGTCGATAACCAAGCTGATGCTCGCCCCATTAAATGGAATCATATTTGGAGATTACCGGTTTAGTTGCGGGCTTAGATAGACGCATGTGTAATGTTAATAGGGTCATTCACGGTGTGTCGAATGATCCAATTTGTCTTAGATGCCTTCCGAAGGACGAGATAACAGAGCATATGCTACGTTTCTGCCCGTTTTCACGCGCTATTTGGCTGCAGGTACATGAAACTTTATCCACTGCTCTTTTCTTCTCGATTCCATTCAAGGAATGAACATCGAATAAAGCTTGTAACAGTTTCCCTTTGATGTCATCGGATTGGTCTATGAAATTTGTTATAACATGTTGGTGGATTTAGAGATGGAGTAATAATATTGTATTCGGTCGTAGTGATGAGAATACGATCTACCCTTCTCAATTCCTTCATCAACATTTTCAAACATCAAAGCAAGCTTTCGATAAACATCAATTCCCAGTCCCAACCTTACTCATAGAGTGATTTATGTTCAATGGAATCCTCCTCCACACGGGGATGCCCTACTAAGCATGTATGAAGTAGCAAAGGGTAACCCATGACCGGCTGGATGCAAGGGAAAACTCTATTTCGGCTTTTTATTATTCGTGTGACATCGGTTCTTCTATGCGGGCGGAACTACTTGCTCTTCTCACCAGGCTGGAAAAAGTCAAGGAATCTCGTCTTAATAAACTTATTGTCCATATGAACAACGCTCTATTTGTATCGAGCTCATTAAGAAGAACGATTAACTAGCAGCAGAATCAAGCCGTTGGTGACAAGGTGCAAAGAGCTCATCAAGAATAAAAATTGGATCGTTAAAATCGAGCATATGTTAAGAGAAGCCAATAAAGCTAGTAATTGGTTGACTAGTCAAAGCGTCAAATTTAAATCCATTGTTACTGTTTTAGACACTCCTCCCCCGATCTTAGATCATTCTTCGGGAGGATATTCAAGGGGTAGCCACCCCTTGTATTATCGCTTCTTATTTGTTTTATTTTTGGGGTCTACCCTCTATTGTATCAATAAAGAAACACTAGTGTCTAGCCACCCCTTGTATTATCGCTTTTTTGGTGGAAAACTAGAATGATAAAGATAAAAAAAATGGAAATTAATAGTGATTAAACCAACTTTTACGAAAAAAATTATCGAATAAAATTATGGTTTAGCGGGTTAATGGGTAAGTGGGGCGAGTGTGGTTTTATATTTCTACCCGTTTGGGCGGGTATGGTTTTGGAAACTTGTACCCGCCATGGGTAGTGGGGCAAAGATGGATACGAGAGTTTCTTGGTAAATATGGGTACGGGGGAGCCTATGTCCACCTCCGTCCCGCCCCGTCCCAATGACTAGGGGTGAGCAAAACCGGGTAGTCGTATCCGGGTATTAATTTTTGGCCTTGGAAAAAACGAGTATCCGATACGGTTTTAAAAACCGTATCGGATACCCGGTTTTTCTAAGGCCAAAAATTAATACGCGGATACGACCCGGTTTAACCGGGTGCCCGGTTTCCGTATGCCCGGTTAAACCGGGTACCCGAAAACCGTATACTCGAATCCGGTTTAATTAATAATGGTCAAACTCAAAATTTGATTTCCAAAATTAGTTACGGCTCATTACTAGGATGCCCAAATAATCTAATAGACCTATTATTACGAAACAGAACTACTTGCAAAGTTAGTTTTAAGATGCCAAAATGCAAACTTTCATCGCTTCACATAAAACTTTGACACTCACAAATTAGTTACATACATTGCAAGTTTCACATCCAAAGATTGACCCAAACAGTTTCACACAAATATTACATATCAAACCTAAAGTTTCACGTAGAACTTATTTTTTGTTATTTTAATTAAATCGTGTCAAAAATCGTATACCCGGTTTTGATTTTCCCCGACCCAGACCCGATACGGTTTTCAAAAAACTACCCGGAAACTCGTATCGTGTACCCGAAAATCCGTGTAATTAAACCGTATACCATATCATATCCGTATATTAAAACCGTATCGTATATTTTTGCTTAGACCTAACAATGACATCCCTAGGTACCAAAAAAAATGAAAAGAAACACTAGTGTCTGGAAAGTGGCAAGTGCAAAGTGCGACATAAAAAGGAGAAATTTGTAAACCCCTCACCCATTCATTCATTCATTCATTCATTCATTCATATTTTTGTCAAAAAAATGGCAGGAAGTCTAGTACGCTCGGTAGCTTCATCCATGTCGTTTGTTGGACTTCATCACTGCTCTCCTAAACCGCGTACTTTGGCGCTCCCTATTCCTCTTTTGAAGTTCAACTCTACCCTTTGCTTCAACAACAACCTCTCTCCTCTTCAATCCCGTAAATCTGTTCGCTATTTTTCCTTTCAAGGTCTCAAATTTCTCATCTTTTTCCAACCCTTACTTTTGTTTTCTATTCTCTTGTATTTCAATTTCGAAGACCCTTTTGTTTGTTTTTACAAGTTTGTATTAATGAATTGAAGTGGGTTTATTTAATTTACCTCTTTTCCATAATCTTGTTGGTTATCGGGTGAAAAGATACACTTTGCCTTGTGAATGGCACAGTTAAATGATGTGAATTGGGTTAATCTCATCTTATATATTACTCCCTCCGTCCCGGTCATTTGTTTAGCATTTCCATTTTAGGGTGTCTCATTCATTTGTTTACCTTTTTATATTAGGAAGATAATCTATGAGTAATTTGATGACCCAATGGGACTATTGTCCACATGTCATCCAACAAGTACCACCACAAATGGTCCCGTAACATTTCCTTAATAATTGTGCCAAAATGAAAGCTAAACAAATGACCGGGACGGAGGGAGTAATATGAATGAATACGAAACCGTCTCTCAGTAGACTAGCCCTTTGTTTGGATGTCCCAAATAGGAAAATAAGAAGATGGGATTGATATCAAATAGGGTTGGAGGGAAATGAAGGCCAAGACATATGGAGGGATTCATATCCATGTCTTCATACCCTTTTCGTTAAAAATCAGCATGAATAGCGTAGTAGGAGTCCGGTATATAATGAAAAGCATATGAAATGTGATTCATAAATATGTGTATGGTGTCTTACTGGGATGTTTCTTTTGGCAGTAAGGTCTGCAGTTGTTCCTGTTGAAGTTGACGATGGCTTTGATAAGATGGTGGTCGGGACCAAAAGGAGGTATTATATGCTTGGAGGGAAAGGGGGTGTCGGCAAAACAAGCTGTGCTGCATCTTTGGCTGTCAAGTTTGCAAGCAGTGGCCATCCTACGCTCGTCGTTTCAACTGACCCAGCCCATTCACTCAGCGACTCTTTCTCACAGGTTTCCTCAACGGATATCTATATATGATGAATCTTTTTGCTACAATCCATGTTCAAAAACTTTATGCTTTCTTGTGCAAATTTGAATATGTTCTTTTTTATAACGTGTAGGATCTGACTGGAGGAAGTTTAGTGGCTGTCGAAGGGCTAGATTCTCCATTATTTGCTCTTGAGGTATTTATTCGTGCTTCATTTTCATTTGTTGTCCTTTTGTGTTCTCCTTCAAAATTCAAATGGTAGAATTACGACAGATAAACCCAGAAAAGGCCAGGGAAGAATACCGCAGTGCCACCAAAGGAGGAAGTGGTGTGAAAGATTTCATGGACGGCATGGGCCTTGGAATGATAGCAGATCAAGTAAAGCTTTAACCTTCTCTTGAAATATCATCTATCTCCCTTTCTTCCCTTCTCTTAATGTTTTTCTCTCATGTCCTCGTCATGGAAAAAGTTGAACAAAGACCCATAGAGGGATATTGAATATCGTGCTCAATTATATCATCTAATTTCATTTTTTTTTGCTCTTAAACAAAGATTGGAGACTTGAAACTTGGAGAGCTTTTGGACTCACCACCCCCTGGACTAGATGAAGCTATTGCAATTGCTAAGGTCTGTTTTTCATACCAGTTACCCCCACCCTTTGTTTGTCCGTGGTTTGCTCGCACAACATGGCAGATTCTCAATATCTTTTAGGATTTCATCATTGATGTGGTCTTACAAAGCTTGAATTCCTTAACAGGTGATGCAATTTCTGGAGTCACAAGAATACCGCATGTTCACTAGAATTATATTCGATACCGCACCAACGGTGAGAAAATAGTCCGTTATCTAAGTTGTACTAGAGCACTTTAAACAAGTCACGATGTCAAGCAATGTCAACGATAGTGAAGGATAATTATGAAGGTTCTAATAGTTTTGTTTCTTGAAAACGTAATACAGCTTATCTTAGAAAATTAGAAATATCCTTCCCCCTAATGATCTTATTACTCTCACAACAGATTCTTGAGTTAAATGGTTTAAAATGTAACCTCTCATTGAAAAAACAAGCTTCGTGTTTAAATATGAATGGGAATGGTGTTTATGTTGCATGTTGCCTTTTAACCAAACTTCAGTGGGTTGTATCAACAGGGTCATACATTGCGGCTCTTGTCGTTGCCTGATTTTTTGGAAGCCTCCATCGGAAAGATTTTAAAGGTACTCTTCCACAGCTATACATCAACTTGTAGTTGCTTGAGAATGGCTCAGCTGGGTAATACACTCTACTCTGTATCGTGAACGTCCATATGTTCTACAATCTGAAAGAAGTTTTAAATCAAAATCATGATTTGACTGGCATACATCCAATTGCCCCCCCCCCCCCCCCCTCTTCCATACTTCTCGTATTTTTTCCGATTTTCAAAGTTGGTTATGCAGTGGGACTGTGAATGACAGAATGATTTTTGAACGAGGGCATAATACAGAGTTTTAACCGACTAAGATGGTTTGGCCACGTGAGGAAGGAGACCCATGGACGCACTAGTTAGGAGGCTCGAGACGTGGGGAACAGAAAAAGTTGTTGGGGGTAGAGGAAGACCAAAATAGACTTGGTTGAAAGTGATAGAATATGATATGAGATTTCTTGGGCTTGTAGAGAGTATGGTGATGGAGAGGGCACAATGGAGGGAAATGATATATGTAGATTTTTAGTACATGTTCTTATTTGAAATATATAGTGTTTGTAGTCTTGTACTGTATTTTATTTTATCTTTTTAAAAAGATTATTTGTTTTCCTTTCAGATTTAGTAAAAGTTTTAGCCAAAAATTTCTTATAAGAATACTTGGTTTACTTTTAAGGTTTTTCGTAACACTAATTTTTACTTCGATTTTCAAAACATTGTTTTAAACTGTATTTTTAGATTTTAACTATAAGTTTTTATATAGAAATTCAAGCTTTGACTTCCAAACCTATGATTTTAACTTGACTTTTGTATTATGTTTCACTCTATATTTGTTTTTCACTTTTCCCTATCTATATTTTTGCATTATGAGGTGTGTGATTACTCAGGGATTGTTCTAAAGGATGTTGTAAAGGATGATTCATGTCAGCCGACCCCAAATCATTTTGGGGTTAAGGGTCTGATGTTGTTATGGCATAATACAGAGTTTTGGGTAAACTGCTGCAAAATGTGCTGAGCGAGGTGATTGTCACCAAGTAAGAGGCGCCAGAGCCAATGTTGTAAAATGAGATTAGTTGGTGATCCAACAGGTCTTAGGAGTACATTGCCTTCTCTAAAGATGTATGAATAAAAGCTTCAACTTGTCCTTGTTGTGTCTAAAAGCTGGCCCCTTGGTTTCACTGGAAAAGAGAATGTATACATCTAAGTTGGCAAGGGGTTTGCTGCGAGTTATAAGGTGGATGACTACTCCTTTAAGAAGGATAGCAGCTTTTCAGATACTGAGGGCCCAAGGACCTGTTGCTGGATGTGTTGAGGATGGCTAAGGATGTGGAAGACCATATTGTCTTGTGGTACCAAGGGCAATAGGGTTTTGCCCACTCGGCAGAATATGTTTTGGTAGTTTGATATAAAAGAATCTGTAGCAAAGATCTCGGATATAATGAAGGCGTAATTTAAAAACGCTCAGCGCAAGTCATGTACAGTAAATAGAAATATGCATCGGGTGGTGCACTTAAGTTCAAGCCTCAGTGAAGCCTTAGAGGCATTAGGCAAAACGCCTCGGTGCATTTTAGGTGTGCCTTTTAGAGAAGGCTCACCAGCACACACTTGCCATATCTTTTTCTTCTAGATCTTTAAATTATGCCATTTCCCCCCATTACTCCTAACTTTTACTCATTTTACATGTTAACCAACTCTTCACCCATCATTTTGCCATTCTCTCACCCCATTATCGATATCTTACAAGTTAGCCCTCTTTAGAATCCTAAGTAGGCAATTATTGCACAATATTTTTGTTTAAGGTACAAATTTCTTTGAAATTGAGCCTAGTGTGCATGAGGCACGTTCCTTCGCTTCACACCTTGTGTCTGATTGCCCTGGGTCTTTATCTAGTTGGTGTATCTCGTGCCTATAAAAACTAATGTCATAGCTTTTAGAAAGGTAATAGAAATGATGGTTTTTCATTATTACCTTTCTCCGATTTTTTTTTGGGGACTCTTATCTTCATAATATGCCGTTCTATGTTCATGATTTCGTATATGGGGATTATTTTACGTTGAAAAATTAGTAGCTTGGTTTGATGCCATATCATGCTCGTGTTCTGCCAGACCCCCTCTCCTTTCTTCCTCTTTTAGTTTTGTGTTTGTTTATGCTTTATGCCTTACATGTGCAGCTCAGACAGAAAATTGCATCAGCAACATCAGCACTTAAGTCTGTATTTGGCTCAGAACAGCCGAATCAGGAGCAGGATGCTGTAAGCTTGCCCTTCTATGTTCCCATTGCCATCATCATCTTAATCTTTTATTATTTGGGAAAAAAACACTGACCTGCGTTGCTTTGTGCTTAGGCTGGCAAGTTGAAGAGGCTACAAGAGCAAATGGTGAAAGTTAGGGAGCTGTTTCGAGATACAGAAGCCACAGAGTTTGTTATTGTTACCATCCCAACGGTAATAAGGACATATACCAAAATAGAATGCTTAGTAACTTTTCATCTTTACGTAGCAATTGGGACCACTTTTGATTTACCCCTTTCATGTTTAGGGCCTGTTCTTTTAGCTGGAAATTTTCTAAATTGAATTTCTCTGTATCTGTTAAACTGAAATGTGCCAAACTGCAGTACTCATCAAATACCTTGTGTTTGTCAAATGGGTCGCCTATCGGCAAAAACTTAAGGATGGATAAATGAACCTCCCTTCTGTTTGTGCTTGGGGGATTTGATCACCTCTTATTGGCTAGTAGTAGTTGATATGGGCAAATTTACTGTATACTCACTGGGACCTTAGGATTATTTACGAACAGTTTCCAAGTAAAATATTCTTTCCTACTCAGGTCATGGCTATAAATGAATCATCAAGACTCTGCGCATCTCTGAAGAAGGAAAATGTCCCTGTCAGGAGGCTGATTGTGAATCAACTTTTACCACCATCAGCATCGGATTGCAAATTCTGTGCAATGAAGAGGAAGGTATATATTATGTTCCCTAATTATATGTGCATTTGGTGTGACTGAAAATTCTGGTAGGACAATGATGATGAGCTTTTATTAGAGTTTCAGAAGATTGTCGAGCTGAAATTCATATTTCAGTTCATTAATTATGTGGAAGTTGTTTTTATGCTGAATAGAGGCATTCATGGAATATAATTTCAAAATGACTTATGGTATTCCATTATTAATAGTGTCACAAACACCAGTAATGTCATCCATATCTGAGTGTCAGGAACAATACTGTGTGTATGCTAATATGAATACTTGAATAGTATATTTGGCCTAAATACTCCGTAGCATTTAAAAGTATAAAATACAACCCCCATGTCAATTTAGCTATTCATGAGAGAAATTCATATTTTAGCTTACACTAAAGTGTCGTACTCACATCACACATGGGTACGCGAGTTAAACATCAAGTGGCAGAGTAAATGAGTAACAAACTAACAATTATTATAAGCAGGACACTTCAGATGACATTTTTTTTGTTTGGCTTTTTTTTTCATTATCAATGGAGAGAAAGACGCTCTTGTAGTTGTCCGAGGTCTCAATTACCGACCCAGCAAGTCTCCCTTGTGACGGGCATTTCTGTCACAAGCGTACGACGGGTCAAGTACTACCCATGTGTGTAGATAAGACAAAACAGAATGCTACTCCCTAGGCACTATGCTTTTGTCTTATCTACCTACATGGGTAGTATTTGACCCGTCGCAAGCTTGCGAAGAGAAAGGAATGTGGTGTATTTGGTTTAGACTTGTGAAGTGCAATAAATAAAAATTGCTCGCTAAACTGCCTAGTATTCAGTTACTTTAACTAGTCAATACAATTGCAAAAGTTTTTGGTTGATACGAACAACTAACATCTCTGGAAACAGAAACGCAGGGAGATGATCTGCGATCCTGAGAACCTCCCTTTGTTTAGTCTGTTAGCAACAGAACTACACAAGAGTACATAACACTACGCATATTGTTATCTGCAGGAATCCTTTAGATAGTGTGTTAATGTTCTTGCTTCCTGTTAGTTTGGACTTTAACGGCAATGTTTCCTTAAACTGTATCTGTACAGGATCAGTCGCGTGCCCTTGAAATAATTCAGAGTGATCCTGAGCTGGCACCCTTGACGCTGATCCAAGCGCCGTTGGTCGACGTGGAGATAAGGGGAGTCCCAGCTCTTAGATTTATGGGCGACATTGTGTGGAAGTGAAGGATCATTGCCCTATCTTTGACGTGACGATCGTGCCTAGCAGTGTTGGCATTATCTCTCTCAGCTCATGCTAGATAGAATACAGAACTTGTTTAAGCTAGTTTGTATTCGCCAATTTTGGTTTATTGAAGGAAAACCAATTAGGACGATAATCATCAGCAGATTACGGTGATTTGATACTGAGTTGATTTGCTCATCTCGAGAATTATACTAATTAATGGGTAAAGTTGATTCCTTATCTTCGTTTTTTTACTGTTAGTTATCCAACTGCAACAAAGCGTCTCACAGATGCGGGATAAGGTATGTTGGATGTTTAAACAAATTTATCATGTCATATACTCACTCGGTCCTGATAGCGATCATTTGTTATCTATTCAATTTGGTACAAAGACCAAGAAAATGAGAAAAGGAAAGAGATAATTATAATATACTAGATTTCATGCCCGTGCGATGAACGGGTTTACGTTAATTTTATTTTCATAATTTTCTTTTAACAATTAACTTGTAAAAATAAACTTTTGAAATTTTAAGACTATAATAAAATATACTCCGTAATGTTTAAGAAAATAATATTAATACATTGATTCAACATCTATTTTAAACATATTTTACCAACCTTGCTAGGAATCAAGTTATATTTGATCTATATAACTCGAAAAATGATCCAAGGTACGTAAGAATTAAGCTCTTTAAGACAATTCTTAAGAGAATCAAAAGATTTTGGGTTGTTCACCCTACCTTATGATAATTGTCGGGTATGGGGCAATTCTACTATATATAGGTATTAGTATCTTCATCACACTTACATTATTTTTCAAGGTGGGATATATAACATACTAAGAAGTACACCAAATATGTGCAAATAATATGAGATTTTATACTATAATGATAACATTTTTTTTACTACGAATCTTATAATTAGATTATTTTCATAATTAATACTCCGTACAAAATTTCAAGAGCTCTCTAAAACAATATTTGAGAGACTTAAACGATTTTGGATTGATATCTAAGTCCAAGGACGACTCATATGTATAATCGCATGATCACTTCAGCTTATGATATTTCTCCGATGTGGCAGAATTTCTCTATTTATACATAGTATATTCACCACACTTACATTATTTTTCAATCTGGGACAAATAACATATTTAGTTGTACACCATTAAAATTATTATTTATGATACTTTCTTAAATTTTTATTTATGATATTTTTCTTAATTAATTTTGATGATGTAAATTTCATTAAGGCGAGGATAATAATACAAACTTTTAAGAGTTTTGTAAGATAATACTTAAGAAATTCAAAAGATTTTGCGTGAATATCTAACTTTGAAAGATGACTCATTTTCACAATATTTTTTTTGTGAAATGAAATGTAAAAGGTTTTATATAAAAATTATATGCATCACTTGAATATAATATAGGAAATGTATATTGAGAAAGATAAAAGATTTTTCACTTTATTTTTTTATGATACCTTCCTAAATTCATTTTTGATAATGTAGGTTTCAATAATGTGGATACAAACTTTTAAGAGCTCTCTAAGACAATATCTAAGAGACTCAAAAGATTTGGGTTGATATCTAAGTTCTGATGATGACTCCTATTTATAATCATAGGATCACCCCACCTTAGGATAATTTTATGATGTGAGACAATTATACTATTTATACGTAGCATATTTACCATACTTGTATTATATTTCAATGTGGGAAAAATAACTTATTAAGTAGTACACCATCAAAATTATTACTTATATAATATTTTCGTAAATTAAGTTTGATGGTTTAAATTTCATTATTGTGGAGATAAAATACAAACTGTTAAGAATTCATTAAGACAATACTTAAGAGACTAAAATGACTCCAATTTATAAACATATTTTTTATCACTCCACCTCATGATATTTTCCGACATAGGATAATTTTACAGTTTACACTTAGTATATATATTTATCACAAATACATTATTTTTCAATGTGGGACTAATAACACAGTAAGTAGTTTATCATCAAAATTATTATTTATGATACTTTTCTAAATTAATTTTTAATAATGTAAATTTCACTATTGTGACGATTATAATACAAATTTTTAGAACTCTTCAACACAATACTTAAGAGACTAAAAAAATTGTGGGTTTATACCTAAGTTCAAGGATGACAACTATTTATAATCATAGAATCACCATATGTTATAGTAATTTTTTGATATAGGACAATTTACTATTTATATGTAATATATTCACCATACATACATAATTCTTCAATGTAGGACTAATAAAAAACTAAATAGTACAACATCTTTTTCTATTTTAGAATAATAAAAGAATATTTTAAAGGTCACTTATTATATTTTAAAAGTCTTTTATTAACAATATAAAAAAAATGATCATATTTATGATCACTCCATCTTATGATAATTTTTCAATGTGGAATAATTTTACTATTTATACATAGTATATTTTCATCAGTCACCATACATACATTGTTTTTCAAATAACACATTAAATAATTTATCATCAAAATTATTATTTATGATACTTTTCTAAATTAATTTTTAATGATGCAAATTTAACTATAGTTTAGATTATAATACAAACTTTTAAGAGCTCTTTAAGACAATATGTAAGAGGCTCAAAAGATTTTGGGTTGAAACTTTATTTCCAAATATGATTCATATTGGTAATCATAAGATCACCCATCACCTTATGATAATTTTCTGATGTGGGATAAATCTACTATTTATAAGTAATATATTCACCATACCTACATTATTTTTCAATGTGGGACAAATAATATACTAAAAATTACACCAAGTATGTGCAAATAAATAGTATGAGTTTCTATACTTTCGAGGTTTTTTTTTACCACAAATGTAACTATATTATCTTCATAATTTTTGTTATGATATTTAAATTTTTTTAATAATACTTTTTTAAATTAATTTTTGATGATGTAAATTTAACAATTGTGGAGATAATAATACACAAACTTTTAAGAGATCTCTAAGACAATACTTAAGAGACTTAAAAGATTCCACTTTGATATATAAGGTCAATTGATGATTCCTATATATAATTATAGGAGATTTTACTTTGATATATAAGGTCAAAGGATGATTCCTATATATAATTATAGGATCACCCACCTTATGTTAATTTTACGATGTGGGACAATTTTACTATTTATATATAGTATATTCATCACATCTACAAACTTTTAAGAGATCTCTAAGATAATTTTTAAGAGATTCGAAAAAATTTAGGTTAATACCTAAGGTTTAAGGACGACACCAATTTATAATCATATGATTAGCCACTTTATGTTACTATTCCGATGTGGGATAATTGTACAATTTATACGTAATATGTTTACCACATCTACATTATTTTTCAATGTGAGAAGAATAATATATTAAGTAGTACACCATCTTTTTCTTTAAAATATATATTTCTATTATTTTTATTTTATATAATAATTAAAAGATTATCCACTTATTTTTTTAATATCCAAAATATTATTTATGAAACTTTCCTAAATTAATTTTTTATGATGTAAATTTCACTATTGTAAAGATAATAATACAAACTTGTAAGAAATCTCTAAGATTATACTTAAGAGACTCAAAAGATTTTGGGTGGATACATAAGTTCCAATTACGACTCATATTTATAATCATAGGATCACCATATCTTAAGGTAAATTTTCGATGTGGGACACCTACTTTTTATAAGTAATATATTCACCACACCTACATTATTTTTCAATGTGGGACAAATAACATACTAAGTACTACATCATATTTTTCTATAAATTAATTATTTCTTGAATACTACTAAACCATTATACTAATATTAGAATAATAAAAAATATTTTAAAAATCATTTATTTAATTTTCATATACTTAGGTTATTGTTATATGATCTTATAAATGATATAGTAGTAAAAAAAATACAAAATTTATACTCTAATGAAAGCATTTTTCGTCAAGAATCCAAATATATAAGTTTCAAAATATTTTGCATTATATTTGTTTTGTCAGATTGATAATCAATTTTTTTTACGGAAATAATAGTTGTGATATTAAAATATTACATAGTATCTTTTTCGTAATCTTGGAAGATCTTAAAATATACTTTCCAAAAATTAAAAAAGATGATGTTGACCAATAGAATTGCTCGAAAAAAGCCTCTTTTATATATATACTAGATTTCATGCCCGTGCGATGCACGGGTCTACGTTAATGTCATTTTCATAATTTTCCTATAACAATTAACTTGTAAAAAATAAACTTTTGAAATTTTAAGACTATAATAAAATATACTCCGTAATGTTTAAGAAAACAATATTAATATATTGATTCAACTTCTATTTTAAACATATTTTACCAACCTTGTCAGGAATCAACTTATATTTGATCTATATGACTCGAAAAATGATCCAACGTACCTAAGAATTAAGTTCTCTAAGACAATGCTTAAGAGAATCAAAAGATTTTGGGTTGATCACCCTATCTTATGGTAATTGTCCGATATGGGGCAATTCTACTATTTATAGGTATTAGTATCTTCACCACACTTACATTATTTTTCAAGGTGAGATATATAACATACTATGAATTACACCAAGTATGTGCAAATAATATGAGATTTTATA
This sequence comes from Heliosperma pusillum, assembly GCA_022085475.1. Taxonomy (NCBI): domain Eukaryota; kingdom Viridiplantae; phylum Streptophyta; class Magnoliopsida; order Caryophyllales; family Caryophyllaceae; genus Heliosperma; species Heliosperma pusillum. The sequence continues at coordinate 20,846 of JAIUZE010049912.1, forward strand.
CTATAATGATAAAATTCTTTTTACTACGGATCTTATAATTAGAGGATTTTCATAATTAATACAAAATTTTAAGAGCTTTCTAAAACAATATTTGAGAGACTTAAACGATTTTGGATTGATATCTAAGTCGAAGGACGACTCTTATGTATAATCGCATGATCACTACAGCTTATGATATTTCTTCGATGTGGCCAGTAGGGCTGAGCAAAAATATACGATACGGTTTTATTATACGTATCCGATACGATATACGGTTTCAATTATAAGGATTTCCGTATATCCGATACAAATTTCCGTATCGGATACGTATCGCCAAAATATGAAACCGGATATACGGTTTCCGATATGGTTCCTATTTTTAATATAAAATATAAAAATAAAATCATAAAACCACTAAATGTCGAGTATATCCGTGACTCAATCTTATTACTTTTATACATTTTTAAGTTATTTATTCTTATAAGATGTAATACTCTTTTAACTTATTAAGAAAAATCATAAAATCACAAAAAAAAAATAAGACATAAAATTTTATATAATTAAATGAAAAACCGGATACCGGATATACAGTTTTCGGATATACGGAAAAACCGGATATACGGTTTCCGGATATACGGAAAATCCGTATCGGATAAGGATACTCAAAATTGAGATTTTTAAAACCGGATATCCGATACGGTTTTGAAAACCGTATCGGATATACGGTTTTGCTCACCCCTAGATGTGGGAGAATTACTCTATTTATACATATTATATTCACCACACTTACATTATTTTTCAATGTGGGACAAATAACATATTTAGTTGTACACCATTAAAATTATTATTTATGATACTTTCTTAAATTTTTATTTATGATATTTTCCTAAATTAATTTTGATGATGTAAATTTCTTTAAGGCGGGGATAATAATACAAACTTTTAAGAATTCTGTAAGATAATAGTTAAGAGATTCAAAAGATTTTGGGTGAATATCTAAATTTGAAAGATGACTCATTTTCACAATATTTTTTTTGTAAAATGAAATGTAAAAGGTTTTATATAAAAATTATTAACATCACTTGAACATAATATAGGAAATGTATATTGATATTAATAAAAGATTTTTCATTTTATTTTTTTATGATACCTTCCTAAATTCATTTTTGATAATGTAGGTTTCACTAATGTGGATACAAACTTTTAAGAGCTTTCTAAGACAATATCTAAGAGACTCACGTGTTGATATCTAAGTTCTAATGATGACTTCTATTTATAATTATAGGATCACCCCACCTTATGATAGTTTTACGATGTTAGACAATTATACTATTTATACGTAGCATATTTATCATACTTGTACAATATATATTTCAATGTGGGACAAATAACTTATTAAATAGTACACCATCAAAATTATTACTTATATAATACTTTCCTAAATTTCCTAAATTAAGTTTGATGGTTTAAATTTCATTACTGTGGAGATAAAATACAAACTTTTAAGAGTTCATTAAGACAATACTTAAGAGACTAAAATGACTCCAATTTATTATCATATTTTTGATCACTCCACCTTATGATATTTTCCGACATAGGATAATTTTACAATTTACACTTAGTATATATATTTATCACAAATACATTATTTTTCAATGTGGGACTAATAACACATTAAGTAATTTATCATCAAAATTATTATTTATGATGCTTTTCTAAATTAATTTTTAATAATGTAAATGTCACTATTGTGACGATTATAATTCAAATTTTTAGAACTATTCAACACAATACTTAAGAGACTTAAAAAATTGTGGGTTTATACCTATTTTCAAGGATGACTACTATTTATAATCATAGAATAACCATATGTTATAGTAATTTTTTGATGTGGGACAATTTACTATTTATATGTAATATATTCACCATACATACATAATTATTCAATGTGGGACTAATAAGAAACTAAATAGTGCACTATCTTTTTCTATATTAGAATAATAAAAAAAAAATTTAAAGGTCACTTATTATATTTTAAAAGTCTTTTATTAACAATATAAAAAAGATGATCATATTTATGATCACTCCACCTTATGATAATTTTTCAATGTGGGACAATTTTAATATTTATACATAGTATATATTCACCAGTCACCATACCTACATTGTTTTTTAAATAACACATTAAATAATTTATCATCAAAATTATTATTTATGATACTTTTCTAAATTTATTTTTAATGATGTAACTTTAACTATAGTTTAGATTATAATACAAAGTTTTAAGAGCCCTTTAAGACAATATGTAAGAGGCTCAAAAAATTTTGGGTTGACTTTATATCCAAATATGATTCCTATTTGTAATCATAAGATCACCCACCTTATGATAATTTTCTGATGTGGCATAATTCTACTATTTATAAGTAATATATTCACCATACCTACATTATTTTTCAATATGGGACAAATAATATACTAAATATTACACCAAGTATGTGCAAATAAATAGTATGAGTTTCTATACTTTCGAGGTTTTTTTTACCACAAATGTAACTATATTATCTTCATAATTTTTGTTATGATACTTAAATTTTTTTAAATACACAAACTTTTAAGAGATCTCTAAGACAATACTTAAGAGACTTAAAAGATTTCACTTTGCATTGATATATAAGATCAAAGGATGATTCTTATATGTAATTATAAGAGATGGATAATTTTACTATTTGTAAATAGTATATTCATCACATCTACAAACTTTATTTAAGAGATCTTTAAGACAATTTTTAAGAGATTCAAAAAAAATTGGGTTAATACTTAAGGTTTAAGGACGACATCTATTAATAATCATAGGATTAGCCACTTTATGTGGATACATAAGTTCCAATTATGACTCCTATTTATAATCATAGGATTACCATATCTTAAGATAAAATTTTGATGTGGACCGTTATTTTTCAATGTGGGACAAATAACATACTAAGTACTACATCATATTTTTCTATAAATTAATTATTTCTTGAATACTACTAAACCATTATACTAATATTAGAATAATAAAAAATATTTTAAAAGTCATTTATTTAATTTTCATATACTTAGGGTATAGTTATATGATCTTATAAATGATATTGTAGTAAAAAATACAAAATTTATACTCTAATGAAAGCATTTTTCGTTAAGAATCCAAATATATAAGTTTCGAAATGTTTTGCACTATATTTTTTTTGTCAGATTGATAATCAATTTTTTCTTACGTAAATAATAGTTGTGATATTAAAAATATTACATAGTATCTTTTTCGTAATCTTGGAAGATCTTAAAATATACTTTCCAAAAATTGAAAAAGATGATGTTGACCAATAGAATTGCTCGAAAAAAGCCTCTTTTATATATATGTATTGATTGACTAGATTTCATGCCCGTGCGATGCACGGGTCTACATTAATGCCATTTCATAGAATTTCTATAAAAATTAACTTATAAAAATAATCTTTTAAAGTTTTAAGACTATAATAAAATATAATTTTTAAGAAAATAATATTGATATATTGAGTCAAGTCAATCAACTTCTATTTTAACCATATTTTACCGAACTTGTTATGACTCAAGTTATGTTTGATTTATATAATGACCCAAAAAATGTTAACATATATGACTCTCCCGTTAAAATCATTTAATAGGTTTACATATGTTTTGATTGATACATTCACTAAAAAAAATGATCCAAAGTATCTAAGAATTAAGATCTTTAAAAACAATGATTAAGATACTCAAAAGATTTTGAGTTAGTACATAAGTTCAATTACATCAAGTATATGCAAATAATATGAGATTTTATAACGTAATGATAACATTTTTTTTTATCACGAATCTAATTATATTATTTTCATGATTAATAAATTTTTTTAAGAGCTCTCTAAAAGAATACTTGAGAATCTTAAACGATTTTGGGTTGATATCTAAGTTCCAAAGACGGCTCCTATTTTATACCCAAGCTTATGATATTTTTCCGATGTGGGACAATTCTTCTATTTATACGTAGTATATTCACCCCACCTACATTATTTTTCAATGTGAGACAAATAATATATTAAGTAGTACATCATTAAAATTATTATTTATGATACTTTCTTAAATTATTATTTATGATACATGCCTAAATTAATTTTGATGATGTAAATTTCATTAAGGAGGTGATAATAATACAAAAATGTAAGAGCTTTGTAAGACAATACTTAAAAAAATTTAAAAGCTTTTGGGTTGATATACATATTAAGTAGTACACCAACAAAATTATTGCTTATATAATACTCTCCTAAATTATTATTTATGATACTTTCATAAATTAATTTTGATAATATCAATTTCATTATTGTCAAGATAATAATACAAAATTTTATTAAGAGTTCTCTTAGACAATACTTATTATTATTTATAATCATATTTAAATAAATGAGATAATGTATTGTAATGATAATATTTTGTTTTACCACGAATCAAATTATATAATTTTGATAATATTTTTTACGATACATTTTTTGTCAAGGGAAATTAAATGTATAAAATTTTATATAAAAATTATAAAGCTCACTTGAATATAGTATAGGAAATATATATTATAATAATAAAATATTGAACTTTATTTTTTATTTCAAAAATATTATTTGGGATACTTTATTAAATTCATTTTTTATAATGTAAATTTCACTATTGAAGATAATAATACAAACTTCTAAGAACTCTCAAAGACAATACTTAGGAGACTCAAAATATTTTTGGTTGATCCTCAAGTTCTAAGGATGACTTCTATTTATAACCATAGTATCACCCGCCTTATGGTATTTTATCCAATGTGGGACAATTGACTATTAATAGTAGTATATATTTACCACACCTAAATTATTTTTCAATGTGGGACAAATAACATATTAAGTAGTATCACATATTTTTCTATAAAATATTTATTTCTATGTTAATTAAAAGATTATCCACTTTATTTTTTATATCAAAAATATTATTTATGATACTTTTCTAAATTAGTTTTTGACGATGTAAAATTCAATATTGTGGAGATAATAATAATAACTTTTAAGAAATCTCTAAGACAATACTTAAGATATCCAAAATATTTTGGGTTGATTCCTAAGTTAAGGATAACTCCTATTTATAATTTTATAGGATCACCCTACCTTATGCTAATTTTTCGATGTAGACAACCCTACTATTTATAAGTAGTATATTCAATACATTGTTTTTCAATGTAGGACAAATAACATGATAAGAATACAAATACAAAATTTTAAGAGATCTCTAAGATAATATTCAAGAGGTTCAAAAGATTTTGCATTGACACCTAAGTTAATAATGACTTATATTTATAATTATAGGTCGATGTGGAACAATTCTGCTATTTATAAGTAGTATATTCATTACACTTACATTATTTTTCAATGTGAGACAAATAACATAATAAGTAGTATACCAACTTTTCATATAAAATAATTATTGACTAAACTATTACACTAAGGATAATGAGATAGTAACACCCGGTGATACTCAATTTCAGTACCATCTAGTTTAGTAAATTCAAAGTTATCTTTCTCTAACAACTTTTTAAAACTCAAAGTTATTTACATATGAAGGGTAATCTAGGAATTACATTTATTAGTAATAGTGAGAAAATTAGGTTTATTGCTGCCTTTTACTTCCCTCGATTTACATATTCATGTAATGTCATGCTTACCCAGTTACCCACTAACTATTGGACAATTATGTGAAGTATGTAGGTATGTAGCTAAATTTTCATACTACTACTCTCGTATTTTTTTTATTTATTAAATTTACTCTTTATTTCCAATGCATGTATGCGACATAATTCACTTCACCACAGCAAAATTGAAGTAGCAAATTGGATGAAAATACAATCTATGACGTCTAACCAACCTTAATTGTATCTTTATTTGATTTTGATTGTATGTATCAAACGATAAGAGATGTTTGTGTAGATGAATTACTCTTTTGCTCTTTTAATTTGGCGCAAATCTAAGATAAAAAATATATATTCCTGACTTTTAAAATTATCTTTAATCTTTAATGGGGTGGTACCGAGGCGCTCTATCATTATCCACTAACTAATATTAGAATGATAAAAAACAAAAAAAAAATTCAATATCGTTTATTTAATTTTTTACATACTTTGTACTATACTTTTATCATATTATAAACAATATAATAGTAAAAAAAATACAAAATTTATACTCTAATGAAAGCATTTTTCGCTAAGAATCCAAATATATAAGTTTCGAAATGTTTTGCACTATATTTTTCCGTTAGATTGATAATAAAAAAAATTTGTTACGTAAAAAATAGGTGTGATATTAAAATATTCACAAATTCTTATTTCAGACGGACTTTAGTCCGTCTGAAAAATAAGACGAGATTATGTTGCCACTTTTTGATAAAATGTAACCACGGCTTATATCAACTTGTTTTCAATAGTGGTTACATCTAACTGTAAAGTGGTTACAAAATTCCGTCTTATTGCTACAGACCAAAATGGTCCGTCTGAAGCAAGACCAACTGTAAAATATTATATATTATCTTTTTTTGTAATCTTGCAAGATCTTAAAATATACTTTCCAAAAACTGAAAAAGATGATGTTGACCAGTAGAATTATACTATCTAATGTTGACCCGTCTTATATACTTTCCAAAAAAATTTCCTCCTAAGTTTTGCGCCTAAGTCACATTATACTATCTAATATTATTGGTCCCCACTATTTAATTTTATTATTAGACAAATGTCAAATGAAATTGCATTTCAATGTTTATAGTCACAATCTTTATCATAAATAAATGATAAATAACTTATAAATTAGAAAATAACATACAAAAGTTTTATACGTTAAAACAATATACAAATTAGAAGCTTAATAATTCTTTTATATGGCACTTGAGCACCTTCTCTAATTATGCATTAAAGACTCACCTTTTATATGATGAATTATTTTTTGTCAAGTTATTAAAATTATTTTTGGGAATCCCCTTACTAGTAAGAGTCTTAGTATGAGAAGTTCTCTTAGTTTTTCTTCTAAAATGCATCTATCTAAATAAGGGAAGAACTAAAACTTTTTTCATTAAACTATTATATTTTCATTAAAACATAATCTTATAATTAAACTCTAATATTTTGATTAAATTCAAAACTATGATTTTTTCATTAAAATAAAATTGGTGATAAACTAACTATAAGTTAGATAAATTTTCCAATATTACAATAATGCTAACTTTATCGGATAATTTGCTCCTACCTACTATTAGTTTCATGACAAAATAAACATAAAAAAAATGGAGAAAAGTTACAAAATGAAATCCTTAAATGTATGGTAAGAAATATTTACATAAAAATACACACTTCATAACTTTACTCGATTATCTTTGATTAGTTTCCATTTCAATTTTTTTTTTCATATCAAAATACAATGGAGTGCAATAGTAAATATTAATGAGGCCGATTTAAAATGTATAGATAATATCCTAAAAAAATAAAAACTCTATATGTACGTTCATTTTTTTGCACGGGATCTATTTAAGTTACTAATATTAAATTGTATAATTAAATTTCAAATAGAGTTATACCAATGGTGTAATTGTTATTCTCTAATATCTCTATCTTAAAAATCGCGCATTCGCGCGAGATCTTCACTGGTCTCTATATGCTAAAAGATTAACAAAATTATAATTTTTCCCGCTCAAGTTTTCCCCCTAAATATTCATCTTCTGATAGTGGTCTCCACTCTCATTAATTGATCCCGTCATCCTCTATTTATTTATATGCCATAAATAAACAAATTCTTCTTCTTACAATTTGATTTACTAATAAGTGATTAATGTTAGTTCCAACTCTTTAAGCACTCACTTTGAAATTTTTATTCATAAGATCATCAGTTAACGGTTATACCTTAGTGGATATAATGAGATAATATCATTGTCTTTAAGGAGAATGTTGACAAAATAGTTTAGCAAAACATACAATCTTCTTCGATATATTTTCCAACTCTTTATATTTTTTTTATAAGGTAAGAAAACTAGATTGATCCTCGTAGGTAGGAACAACCTATGTCATCCCTTCTAATTCTATATATAAAACACCACCAATAGTATATTTATCATTAAATTTAAAATGGAGTTAAATTGTTGTAATTTAATTGTTACAAACTCTAATATCCATACCTAAAAAAAACTAATAGGTCTCCCTTGTGACGGGTCAGACCTTGCGACGGGTTTTTCATCTAACAAAATGGGTAGAAGGAACATGTGGGGCACCCCCATGTGATTCCCCTTTTCCCTTAAATGGGTCATTTGTGAGGGGAAGTGGTACCCGTCGCAAGCTTGTGACGAATACTGCCCGTCACAAACAAGAATTTGTGAAAAAAACATGCATTTACACGGAACCAGACACCTACTACTATTAGTTATTTAGCTAATTACCTCCTAATTGTTTGGTCTCACTATCTATAATTACTATTGGACAATATTTGCCTCCTAATTAGTTATATACTGTATATATATACGGTAAGTATGATCACAGTCTTCCGATAAATCATTGTTTAACTTTATTTTAAAATGACCATTTAAAAATCAAAGTTTCTAACATTTTTATCTGGAAAAAACCGCGCTTTTGAACGAAAATTTACACTAGTATTATATCAAAGAATGTGTTTTAGAAGACAAATTTGGAGATTGTACTATTCCTTTTGTATATATAGGATTTTGAAAAATTCATTATTTTGTAGTGCTTCAGATCGGTACACCACCAAATGGTGTAGGATCAGTTGACTCTTTAACCGTGGTTATGATTGACCTTAGAACACTACTCAGCTCGTCGGTCCATGCTCTTTTGTGGTCGTCCAACATATTTTTATGACAACAAGTAATAGATAATGTCTAGGCTCCCACTTTTAGGAACAACAAAGTTAAGTCTTATTTTATTATTTCATTTTTATTATTATTATTATTATTATTATTATTATTATTATTATGAAATTAGACTTGTTATTATTATTATTAGTAGTAATAATAATAGTAGTCTTATTGTTATCATTATTATTATTAGTTAATAGTATCACTGCTACTACTATTATTATTAACCAAAAACAAGATATTTTACATCTTATCGTAAAATAATTAACTGTTATCCGTTTAAGTTTATGATGGATACTACCTATCTGGAATTTGTTAATTAGTAGTAGTAATGTATGAAAAATTCTCATGAACAACCAATTATATCGCGCCACCTGGCAAACTTGAGTCAATTAGTGTTGATTATTATGTCTTCGTGGACTAACAAAGCGAATTTAATCAAATTTCAATTCATTAACCCTAATTCAATTCGATTAAGTTTATAATCTTGATCAAAATGTAATTCAATTTGATTAATTTTCTTTAATTTGTTATTATAATTAATTCAAATCAAGTATTTATAAGTTGTAATTATTTTATGTTTACAATATACGTTTTTATTAAATAATTTAACTTTTTATTATTTATTATTTTATTTTTGTTTGTAATTATTAATTTAGGACATTAGTTTGTTAATTTTAAAAAGTTACTTTTTTTATAAAAAAAAATGGCTATCTTGATTTTAGGAAGCTAAGGGTTTTTTGTTTAAAAAAAAAGTTAACTAAATGTTATTAATTAAGTGTGGTTAAGAAATTAATCACATAGTTAACTTACTAGCCTAACCCTAAATTAATCAACACTAATTGACTAAGATTTGCCACGTGGCACAATATAATTGGTTGTGTATGAGAATTTCATACAAAGTGTGTATGTGTAGTCGTTTTTTTCGTGGACTAACAAAATGAAATAATCGGCTCTACGATCATCATACTCTATATATAAGCACCTAAAATAATACTCCCTCCAAGTTTTCATGATCTTCCCTCTTTCCATATTGGGCCTATTGATATGTTCTTCCCTCTTTCCATATCTAGTAACCCACTAACACTACCCATTACCCACTAACACAACCCATTAACAATAACCCAACCCATTACCACTAACCCTTCCCTCCATTTATAACCTTAACCCTACCCCTATATAATATCAAACCCTACTCTCAGCCAAACCCTACTCTCATTCTTCCGTCTCCCTCCCTCTCTCTCTCTTCCGCCTCTCAATCTCTTCATCTCACTAAACATATCTTCTTCTTCATCTCCCTCAATCTCACTAAATCTCTTCACCCTATCTGCCTCAATCTCTTCACCCTACTCCCTTCATCTTCTCATCTGATTCCGCCGCCTCCTTCCCCTCAACCTCTATCTTCTGCCTTCTTCTTCTATCAATCATACACTTTATTCTATCATCATCTAATGTCGATTTCTGGTAATAAATCGACAGATTTGGGTCCATTATTTCCGGATTATGAGGATACTCCATGTTTATTTGGCATGTCAACTGTCACTTTTGTTGATATTTGTGAGAGATATCATGATTTTTCAGAAGAAGAAAGGCAGATCTGGGTTTCTGGGGAAGATATTGAGTCTTTTAGTGTTCCTGATTCTTTGAGTGTTCCTTATTTCTCCATTGTTCCCGATTCTGATGGGTATGTTGATACTTTTGTTCCTGATTCGCAAGAATTTGTTGTTCCCATTGTTCCTCCATGTCTGAAGTTTGGTGAGTTATGTGGTTGGCCATCTACTTTACTCGTTCCTACTATAGAGGATATCATGGAGATTCAAAAGCGCACAAAAGCTTTTCTTGATAGTCATGAATCTCCTGAGTATCATAAGTTCTTTATTGAGGAGCTTTCTAAGTATTTTCCTGCCTTTAAGCGGTGTCTTAAGGATTGATGGAGGTTTACATTATTTTCTTTTTAACGTTTTTTTTATAACTGATGATGATATTTTAGCCATTCTGTCCATTTATATGCCTAATGATCGTTTTGTTGAGGGCTAATGCCATTCTAACCCTAGGGTGTTGCATAATGCCACCACATTTTTAATGTGATGAGGCTATGTAAAAACCTAGGGTTAAGGTTATGGCTGTTTGAAATTCACATTGATTGCCAAGTTGATTCATGTCAAAAAATTACAAATTGGTGCCAACTTCATAACTTGACAAATCTGATGCCAACTAAAAAACAAAATGATAATCTACTTTGATATTGATGCTGGTTGTTCATGTGTTGCCCTTGTTGCATCTTCGCTGCATCTGAACTGGTATTTGATAGCAAAACACAACTTCTTCAAAGCAAATTAAGTAGCAGAAAATGTTAATTTGCTTTGCGGAAGTTCTGTACCATGTTGTTAACCTGCAAAAAATGTTAGTACCTAACTCCTACACCAAAATATGGACCTACTGCCTCTACCTAGTTCAGTACCATAGTAATTTGTCATATAGATTAACCCAAACCCAAACACTGTACCAAACTGTTAATTGTTTCTGGATCACCTATGTTTTGGATTTGTCTAATGCAACTTTTCACTAATCCCTCTTCAACACTTAAGTATTCCTTAAGGGTTCCTTCTTTTGCTTGTTTTGACTTATGCATATGTGGAATCTTATAGTCATTTGACCCCCTTCTTTCCATAATGCTAATCATACAAGCCTGTAAAGTTATGAAAACATAGTTAAGTTTGAGTACTTCTAAATTGTTATATGCATAAGTCACCGCATCAACTAACTCATCTAATTTATAAGCATTCTTTTCTGCTTGAAGTGATTGTATTGCCCTAAAAAAACCCAAATCTAAGACATTTAAATCTGGAGAATTAGGTGGCTGGTATTGTAGTTGAATGTTCCATCCACCTTCAGTTGCTGTATTTCTGAAATCGACATCATTGTTGCTAATGTGTGGTCTTGCATTATCTTGTTGAATGATAATGTTTTTACTTGCAAAAGAAGGCCATTTGGCTTTGATAGCTGGTACAAGTACATTTATAAGCATTTCCTTGGTCACTACCCTTGTAATTGACTCTACTGCCCTAGTTTCTATAGTACCCGCCACCCTATTTTTTGAGTTTCTTTGTGCTGGCTGTTTTACCGTGAATGGAAAGATTTCTATCTTTCCATCAAAAAGTACTTCTTTTGTGGGTGAATAAATTGGTCTCGCCACAACACAAATAAACATAAGTTTGGGTATAAATGCCTTAGACTGAACACACCTATGTGGATCTGTTTCTGTTTTACCAAGGTAGTATCTTTGACTTTTTTTACTTAAATAAAACCATTTTTCATCCAAGTGTATAACATTGCTTTGATCATTGAAAGTAATTGTCTTGCAAACTTCATCAAAGTGTAAATTTTGAAGGCAAAAAAGTAACCTGTTAAGCTTGTTTTTGTCTTTCAAACTTGGCTTTAAGGCATTTGTGTGACTTCGTATGACTTTGGTATGCACCCACATTGAGATTGTAGTTTGACTAACCCCCATGGCTTTTGCAACCCTAAGCTCCGTTGTCCGATCTTTAAGAGGTAGATTTTTGAACTTCACCTCATCAAAGACAATTTTTTTACAACCTTTTTTGCCTTTAATCTTGCTGTCAATGTTGATTGTAAGACCTTCATTTTTTTGCTTCTTTGCAGCATTCCATATATCTGTGATTGTTTTCCTCACAACCTCAAACTTTATAGCCAATTCTAACATTATCCCCCTTCTTGGTTTCCCATTAGTACAACTTTCTAGTAATAATTGTAAAATTTTTTGCCTTTCTAGGTTATTTAAGTTTCTGGTTTTCATTTATTGTGATTGTTTTTGTGTGTTGGAATTGATGGTGATTAATTAATTGATAAGGCTCTAAAAAGTTGACAAGGCCTTAAAATATTGATAAGGCTGTAAATGAAGACATTAAATGCTATTGGGTATTTATAAGGCTGTAAAAATTTGAATAAAACTGAATGTACAACATTCACTAAATATTTGAAGTTGGCACCAAATTTTTGGTGAAAATTGAAAAGTTAAAAGTTGGCACCAAAAGTTAAAAGTTGGCATGACTTGATTTGTTTTATCAAGTGTTCAGGAATTTTCAAGGTGGCTGATAAGGACAGAGACAGAAATGGCAAATCTGAAGTTTTTTTTTTTTTTTTTTTTTTGGACGAATTTCAGCATTGTAATGTTTTGGCTCCAATTTCTGAATTTTTGGCAGAAATTTTAGATGTTTATTTGAATGTAATTTTTGATGTAATATTGGAGGGAAATTTGAATGGAAATTAATTAAGAACATTTGTAAATTATTGATTATGTAAAGTACATTATCTTAATCTTCTTCTCTCTCCTCTAATCTTTCCCCCTTTTTATTATTTGTTTAATGCTTCCTTATTTTTTGTGCCCAAAAGAAAAGGGAAGAAGATGGAAACTTGGAGGGAGTAATTGTTTTTGTATTAAACAAGACCTGCTCTAACTAGAGACTCACTACTCTCGGCATCTAGGTAGCCAATTCACTTCAATGGCTGTATATTCAAGTATAACATATTTGACCCATTTTCATCTTAAGATGAATATTGCCGTTCTAAGAGACTTACTAACTGTTTTGGACAAGTCTTTGATATTAACTGAAGTGGACTTCCGTCGTTGCCTCTTTAGTTGTACGTGACGATTTTATATATTAACTGTCGTAGAAAAAAGGTCCAAATAGAATGCTGGAAATTGACCTAAGAAACCTACATAGAGATGGTCTCCAAGTGAAAGGTCTCCTAGTAGAACGAATATTCGGAATAGTTAAATGACTATAAGGAAAACGACATAAATTTGACCCATTGCACGCAAACAGCTAGTCAAACCATTCCCGAAACTTCACAATGATCTCCTCACTTAGAATATTACTATCATCCAACACCCCTTGATTTGAATTCCGGGTTCCATCCACCGTGAATATGAAAGTAGAGGAAAAACCATTCCCAAATTATATTCCCAATGTCGACCTACAAGGACAGATCAGAAAAAGAATAGAAATGACAAGAGTATTGATCTTACAGAGATATAGGTACCTTGAGGCTTGAGCAATGATGAAAAGAGAAAACCGATAGGAAAAAAGTCAAGCGACCCGCCGGTGAAAGACTATATCATTCCATGATTGGCACCGACACCGATCATAGGAATTGATAGAAACTAATGAAAGCAGTACATATGAACCTCTATCTAAGGTGTTTATAGTATAATGTACAACAATTTGAAAACAACTAAACATGAGTGTTTTTTAAGATTACATGTAGAAATGAATGCTAGTGCTAGACTTCTTTCTGCAATATGTTACAACAGCTACAGTTCCTTCCCCGATCCCTTGTCGGCTTGTATAGTTGTGCTGCTTGGAAAAATAGATCTGTCGGAAAATATTCCCGGCAACAGCTGACTTCAGACAGGGAGTTCTTCTACAGCCCAAAATTTGATCCATGGTTCTTATGATAAAATTTTAGGGCCCTTAAAAAGTTTAATTTAAGGGCTCCTGAACTCTTGATGCCTGTCCTTCAAATTTTCTTGCACCGCCTAGCCAACAAAAGATTTTATTTGTTGTCAAAAAAAAACAAAGGTTTTTATTTGATTTATTTTACACAAGATATTGATGCTATTAGTTAACAATAGAAATTATAACATTACCCTAGTGCATGATGAGTTCTAGCAAGTGGCAAGATAAGACGGTAAGATGTACACAGCCTTACCTAGAGAGAAGAGACTATATTGCATGACTTACGATGAAATTGCGTCATTGAAATAACTGCTATGGAGTACTTCACGATAAAAAAAGAAGTCCTTGTTTTTTCTCAGTGTAATCCAGAGGAAAAGAATTTCTGAGTCTCCATTGTAATTGGAACCTTATAATGGTGGTAACCATAAGAACCGTACGGGTAACATAAGAAATCGAATTTCAGTGATAAATTACATAACTCTACACCCCTAAAGAGACTCCCACTTTGAGCCACATAAGGGAAAACCTACATACAAAGCCTTAAGCTCTCTCTTTTGCAATATTTAAGAGTCGATATTCAGGTGATAATTTAAGGGAAAGTGGAATTGACTATCTGGTACTATTTAGGAAAAGAAGCGTAGAGGTTTTCGAGAGCGGTTTTCATTACTCTATCTCAAAGTCATAAAAACAATGATAAACCTATTGTAGAAATGGACATCAGGAGTTTGAGTTAATTTACTCACCAGCAGTAGTTCAGTCATCTTGCCTGTACTTCTCTCAGAAAACGGATGCGACATTGGTCCAGACTGGACAGTACGACTCAAATGGATGGCTTGGAGAGGCTCAACACACAGAGGCTTACTCAAGTCCGGGACTTCTCGGGTTAGGCCAGAATCGCTGGTAAACATTTTACTAAATGACTTTACTTCTGCTGAATGAGGGACCCGCTTCAATTTGCTGGCAACACTAACCAACTCTTCGAAAGGTTGGGAAGGCGAACCCCTATCTACCTTTAAGCCTTTCGGGATAGCCTCAGGGACAACTTGAGTGAGGCCATTGATCTTGCTTCTAGAGGCCGACAGGTGAGCAGGTTTGGAAGCGACAGGGTGTACTTCGACAGCTGGCTTTGCTCCATTTGACAAGTTCACAGGTTGCAGAACAACTGGTACCAGAGTTCCTCTACCCTCTAGTAGGTTTGTTGTGGGAGCTTGGGCTGGCACAATAGCTAGTTGTCCAGCTTGAACCCGGGCTAATTGATTAGAAGCAGGTGAACCGCCATTTGACTGATATGCATCAAAGGGTTCACGTCGCTTTCTACTTCTATTTCTATGTTTATGAGTATGGTTTTCAACTGGGAAAGGCACCTCATTTCTTCTAATCATTTGTAAGCCAGGGGCAAGGTCATTTTCGGCACTAACGGGAACATACTGTCCCGATTTGAATACCACACCCCTCAGACAAGTGTTTGAATCGCCAACGCGAACTGAGAGCAAAAATCCAGCATCAAAAACTGCCTCAATCACACCAGTAACTACCTGGCCCACCATGGAATCTTGGTTACTGTCACTGACAGGATCAACATGCTGAGGGAGGGGCCCATTTGTTTCTTCAAATCCAGGAGGAACAGGCGCGCTTTCACCATAATTTTGGGTTATACCTCTTTTACGAGGCACATAAGCAATTTTGGGTGAGTTTAGGCTTGGGTCTTTCCTAGGACGACCTCGCTTTTTCTTCACGGTGACATCTGGGGTAGGAAAAGCAATGCTGACTTGGTTCTGTTGATTCATCTCCATAGAGTGCAGTCACACATAAATTACTACCTGCAAGACATAAATACTAAATAGTTTTAAGCTTTTGTAACCTGTTCATGAACCCATTTTAAGAGAAATGTCGGCTTGAACTATATTAATCA
The DNA here is from genome assembly GCA_022085475.1 of Heliosperma pusillum. Lineage (NCBI taxonomy): Eukaryota > Viridiplantae > Streptophyta > Magnoliopsida > Caryophyllales > Caryophyllaceae > Heliosperma > Heliosperma pusillum. Next base: position 37,142 of record JAIUZE010049912.1, read on the forward strand.
GATAGTGAGCTTCTTAGTGATGTTACTTGATCCACTAGAGATACTTGATCAAGCTTGAGGAAGTAATTAATATACAGCTCATTAACATCAGAAGGCATATACCAAGATAAACTTGACGCTGTATAAAAATAAGAGAAAAAAACAGAGATTTCTGCACATCAGATAAGACTCGAAGAAATTGGAGAACTTTTAGAGGTAAAATTGTTAAATACATGCAACAGAAGGACTTTACGAAGGCGCGATGGTCAAATTCGTAGAAATGATAAGAAAGCTATTCACGCGGTTATAATAAGCTCAAGAACCACTTTAGTAGTCTTGTGTTCCTATCGTATAACAGGAGATTCTGAACAGTTCAAGATAAGTATGTTTAAGACTTGTTGGATTAAAATTACTCAATGTTGGACTCTAATGCATGACTTAGAGAACGCTTTTCTAATGCCAATGATGAACTCTTAAAGACTGCAGGCTCCAGGCAGGTGTAACAGGAAATTTCAAAAGCAGTTAGAATTTGAGATGGGAGCATCTGAGATATGAAGAAAATATGACCTTATTGCAAAACAAAGGCAGACAGCAGTATTGAAGCTCGAAACATGACAAGAATTTTTCCTTATGTGGATTATTGCCTTCTGCAGATACTAATCTATAAAGCTTTGTCAGACCCAATAAGTTTCCCAAACAAAAAGTTTGTCCTTCTATTCCTCAGACGAATGCCAGATCCATTGGAGACATCAGTCCCAGAAGTTGAATCTCTGTAATTAGACAATTATTTATTTAATTATGCCGATACTGTATGAAAAGGTCAATACAGGGTCAGAGCTAAAACCTTTACAAAGCAACCACAAAGAGGTGTCGCACGCAAGTTTAATACTATGAACAAGCTACTTTTAGTTTGGTTACATGCAAGCTCATTTAGGTTTTTAGAACTCCAAACCTCTGGTGCACAAATTCAGTACTCGTGTCAATTCAGTTTGCAACAACACTACAATGATTTCTGGTTCAATTTTTATTACCCATGTATTTCATAAGAGATGACTCAACGACTGACCAAAAGAGGGGGAAGAAATAAACGTAAACCCTTGTCAACGGTAACGTGGTTAAATTACTCGGGTATAAGACAGAAAGAAACGGCGATGAATAGCAGATACGGAAGAAGACTCTAACTTCAGATAACATTTAAATCATGTTTGGACAAATCCTAGTACAGAAATGAAAATTTGGCTCATTTTGCTTGTATAAACAAAACCTTTTCGTGAGTTACATAAACATCACAGCATTCCTTACAGAAAACCTTACCGAACTCTTTTGCCGGTCCTCTAACTAAAATCACATTGTTTCCTTTTCATCCTTCCCCAAAATACAGCATATTGTTTGCCTTTCATGCCCGTAAAGATGACTTCTACCCTATGTTAACGAGTGAAAGAAACTAATACTATGAAGTTCTAACAGAACACCACAAATGATCTTAATTCCAAGAAAACCTATACCACACTATTTCAAACCCTTCGGACATTTTGAACTTGTTTCTCAAATGCCTAAAACTAATTACAACAACAGCAACATTACTCACTCAATGCCTTAATGGCTCCGTGAATTGCGGGGAAAAAAAGGGGTGGGGGATCAGAGTACATCCGAAATAATTACTGAACATAATTATACTTTGATATCACATGTCAGACGATCACGTGATCTAAACCCACATAATGTACGCAATTACGATCAACACATCCTTACAAAAGCAATTGCTCTATCATCCTAAGCTCAACGCTCAACGTTAGTACATGAGTATAAACTACGTAACTCCCTCAATTCCGAACTAATTCCGAACTGTGCACGCAATCTTATCCAACAAATCGTACATATTTTATTTGAATTGTTTACATATTTCAAAAACATTCAAAACCCGTGTTTTGAAAAATGTATACAAATAATTCAAATGAAGAAAGTACAATGCTTAATTAGTCCAACTGTCCCAGCAAACCCCTCTTGGTCCAAATGTCGGATATACGCAATCTTACCCTTTTGAAACACGATACCCAAACCCGGAACTACAAATTCCTCAGCTACATAACTAATTTCCCAGAAATAACATAAAATGTCTTAATCAGTATACAATTTCAGTTATTCCCAACTTTAAAGAGTATCAAACCCCGTACTATAAATAGGGTATCAACTAATCAATCCTATAAATGAAATCATAAACAAACTCCGTCACATTCATTTATTTACCGTTGATAAAAATACCCATAAAAGTATAAATAAATAAATGATTGAGACGGAGCGAGTAACATAATTAATCAATAAATAACAATTAAATTGGAATGAAATTCAAGTGAGAACAAATTTACCTTTGAAATTGGGCAGAATGGTTTACAACATTGACAAGGTAAATAGATTGAAATAAAGTGAAATTGTTGAGAAAAAAGAAAAGAAAAACATAAACCCTAGAAATAGGTAACCAATTTATTTAGTTGGTTTAGTGAAAGGGGGTCGTATAATAAAATGTAAGGGTGTGTGTACTAATAATTTGTGTCGTTAGAATATAGGTGTCACACTCGTGAAAATAGATGTGTATATCCAATAATCCAAAGCGGCTATATTGTGTAGGATTATAGTAAGGTGATTTTGTGTCCCTAGAGGCTAGAGCCGGTAATTCGGGCCGAGCTAACTCCGGTGGCACAGGCATGACACGTGCAAGACACGACACGGTCGTCCACGGTGAATAGTGTGTGCTGTGCTGGCATGGGCACGACACGACAAGTCTTAACCTCTTAGGGTGGGCATTGGGCACGGCGAGGGAATTAGTGCTTTGGCATGAGTTGACACGAGTACGATGGGCCAGACATGACCAGGCACGATGGATTAGTAGTAAATAATTAAAAAAAAACACCTCAAGGACGACGGTGGCACGACGTTGGCCGGGCCATGGCCGGGCAATGGTGGGGGGAGAGGTATTTGGGACTGGCATGACACGGTATGACGGCTCGCTTGACCATGCATGACCCATGCCAAAACTTAGCCTTAGCACGACGGGCCGCCACAACCGCACAAAGCACGATACGGCTCGGCCCATTACCTGTTATAGGTGTCCCTAGAGTAACGCCAAATTTTAGGGGATGGATCATTTCCATTTTTTTCCCATATCCTCACTCATTTACATTTTCATTTTCAAGTAAATCTACAGTCATCCGATCAGACCCAGATTTAATTTGAACCATTAAAAATTAATGGACCTCTATTTCCTTAATTCTTGTAAACATATAGAGAGAAACCTTACTTAAATTATTTGGGGTTCCCTAAATTAAGAGTAATAATAAATTCACTACTGTTTTTACTAATACTACTCAAATTGTGAGAGAATGAATATTAAGATATCCATATAATAGCTTATATTTGAATGACATTAAACATATCGGTAGTGGCGTTATCATCGCCCTAAACTAATAGGGTTCGGTATGATAAAACTAGTTAAATATTAATCGCACAAGCTATTTTTGTCAAGCCGTAGTGCCCGACGTTTGTATGATGGAGTTTATACAAGTCTTATGATAAACGGTCTCAAATAAGTTTACTATGGGATTATAATTTGAAGTTAAAATTGTATCAAAATTAATATAATTGGTACGAATACGATAAATTAGGTTAAGTATAAAAAAAAAGTTTATAAGGAGTACTTATTATGAAAATAGAAACTCCTTATACCTAGCGGGCGTTTGTTTCAAAGAGAAAGAATGAAATGGAATAGGATAGAATGACATCCCATTAAGGGATGAATTTTAATTCGTATACTTATTTAAATTGTTTGGTTGGACCTTGGAATTGACCTGGATGGTTTACACCTGAAAACCTTCAACCGAACACTCCCCGAGTCACTCCGAGTGTTAGGGTTTGTTTGTTTTTTCATCAGTTTATGGAATTGAAAAAGTGTAACTTATTTATTTTATTTTAGTTGTTTTTAAAAAAGACTTTTACTCCTTTTGGTTTCACACACATTTTACCACTTAAATCTTTGTTTTCAAGTTTTTCTTACTTTTTTTTTACCGACACACATGATTTGTTAATCATTTATCTATTTTCTTTTGCTTTGTTTATTTACTTTTGAGTGTATTGGCGGATCCAGTGTCAATGGATTCATATGCTGATTCATGTTAGCCGACCCCAATCTATGTTCACACTAAGACTTTATTATTGTGGTTGTTATTGTTATAAACTTGTTTGGTAGCTAAAATCCAGGAATTTAAGTTTATTGTTATGAATAACTCCGTATAATGTGGATAGTCAATTTGTCACTTATCGACTACCCCTTTATAATCAAACTTATCATATTCCTGATTGACAATTAAATTTTCTATATAGACCAAACAACATTAAACTACTCATTGGACTTTCACGATCCTAAATAAATATTTCCTTATATTCACTCATTTCTTCCCCTTTCCTTTTTGCACAATAATTAATAAAATGAATTTGAACCACACAAAACATACTACCCCATATACAAATGATTTTTGACCATACAAAACATATAACCCCACATCCAAAAAGGGAAAGAGTGAAAAAAACTCGACTTAACCAATAAGGAAATAGGGAAGAAATTAGTGAATATGAGGGAGTACATACTTTGACCATTTATTACTAGTGATATAAGAAAAAATAACTGGGCCAATGATGGCAGAATAGCCCAAACAAGTTGGGCTTGGACATGTGACTTAGTCTAGGCCCATTCGTGTATCACTAGCACAGTAGAAAGCCCATTTATCCAGCTAAGGAGTAAGGACATGCGTCATACGAGTTAGAGGAAGTTTGACGTACTTATAATTTTATTTACGGAAAATTCACATGGTACCCCCGAGATTTGCAATTTTGCACGAAATACCCAAAATTTTGATTTAGAAAACTTTTCGTGTATACACATTTAAAAAATTGATTAGGTGGATGTATATTTCTCCAGCTAATGACTTGCGTCATAGGGTCCTATAAAGTATAAACCCCAACAATTATATTCACCTAGTACATTATAATATACTCAGGTATTAATTAAATAATCCAATGTTCGATATCACCGATATTTTGATAACGTTATTTCATTTTTTATGGTCAATTCATAGCTGATAGGAGTCAACATAAAACTCTTCTGTGCTGGTATTTCATACGGGTCACAATTATTCAGTTCAGTTCAATTTATCTTTTTAATCCAATTAGTTCTCGATTTCGGATTCCAATCCAACTATCTCTTAATTACTTAAAATTCTTTAGAATAATTAAATTATAATCAAATTTAAAATTCAAAATAAGACCTTTTTTTTTTTAAGTACATATTATATTACTTACACTCATTGAGACTCTCTAAAGTCTAAAATATGCCTAACATTGATATTTTACAAATTTCATGTTAAGACATATTTGTAGGATGGTGTTCTTCCAATTTTAACTCAGTCTAACATATTTAAAGATAACTTATTTACAATATTTCTTATTTTGACGAAAAATCTATCAATATGAGTGAATTTAGTATCTCAAGAAAATATCTAAGTAAAATTTTGATTTTTATTTCACGATTTACCATATTATCGGCTGCATTTGGTAATTAACTTAAAATACGTTATTTATACGTATGCTGTAAATATACAACAGTCACATATAAGACTAATTGCTCGTAGTGTAGACAAATTAATCATCTGATCTCTAATGGAGCTATGCTACTTCAAGATGGAAAACAAGAAGGGACAACTTAAAAATTAACCATAGTACAAACAAAATCGAAGGAAGTTCAATATTCTTTAAGGAAACAACAAAGAAGGAATAAAAATTAGCTCAGATCATACGTGAAATTAGCGATTCGATTCTTATCCGAACATAGTACGCTCCTTAAAACTAAACAAAAATGCAAAGAAGAAAATAATACATGAACGATGACGACAGAGGTGGCTGTAACACCCGCAATTGTACCCTATTTTTATAGTAAAAATATTTTACGGATACTTTTCAGAGAAATTTAATTTTAGTTTAGAATTAAATTTCCCGAGTCGAATTTAGAATTTCCGAGTTCGTATTTGAATTTTACGCGAGATTTCAAGTGAATCACGTCTTAAGACGTCTTTGACTTTTCTTGACTTTTTCCACTCACTCTCTTCATATACTCCTCTTTAACCTAATTCTTCCTCACAACTCAACTCTTTCTTCCTCACTAAGAAAACCCCAAAAATCCTAGCTTCCATTTTGATCCGTCTTAGAATCGTCATAACTCTCTCATTTCTCGCTCAAATTCACGTAAGTTCGTCTTATTCTTCCCCTCTCATCTTCCTCTATTATCCGTATTGGTAATAAAATTACCGTCTTTCTCGCTTTTCAATTTATCCGTCTTTCTCAAAGGTGAATTATATTCATCTTTTGTTATCTAATTGTAGGTGGAGACTTTCTAGAAATCGATTAAAGACGCGAAAAGGTAACGGTGAAGGGTTACTCGATATCATTTACGTGTTTTACTTGTTTTCCATGTTAGGAATCGTATTTAGAATATGACTAGTAAGCTTAGAAATTGTGTTGATGATGATACTTGTTGTTTGTTGAGAATTGATATGATAATTGATGATTTATGATAATAGTTGATGATGGTTGAGTTTAGAACATAATGGAGATGTCTTGACCCAAGTCACGGTCGTGAAACTCATGTCACGAGCGTGAAATGAGTGGCTGACCAAATACCCTTGCGTAACAGACAGTTTCACGAGCGTGAAATGTAAGTCACGGTCGTGACGACTGCAGTTTCACTGCACTGACTCCTTTTCGTAAAATGATCATATCTCCTTCGTTACTTACTTGTTTTGGGCTTGTGACCTACCGTTGGAACCGTAAGAGAATAAGCTATCACTTCCTTTCGGAATTTCTGCATTTGCATTTTTAGAACTCTAGTTATGACCGTTTGAAGTGGACCCTTGTTTTAGTTAGTTTCCAAACTTGTTGTTTTGAGATAATATCTATGTTTCCTATTTATTATGCTTCTTAAACTTGGTCTAATGCTTATGTATCATGTATTGATTCATGTTTATCATAGATACATTTATATAATGCCTTATTATCATGCTTGGTGACGGTTTTTCATATATCCCACTTTGAGTCGTTTTTACAAATGTTACAGTTTGAGCACTATTTTGTTATGTGCTTTGTACTCTCATTCCCTTGACTACCTCCACGTTCGTAAGGCTGGAATGTCGGAACGGGGATGTATCCTACTGCTTAATTGCATGTGTTAGTGGGCATATGACGACGTTGTTGGGAAGCGAACGCTTTGCGTTGATCGACCCGGCCGTCAAATGTTGTATACTTGCGAGGTGGTGTCATTGCATGTAGCGTACCGCTTGTTATGATGCTTGTGCTCTTTTTCGCCTCTTTCGTGAAGGTTGACCGAATTTGGGGTACTCGGCTTCTATGTTTGACCG
>JAIUZE010049920.1:0-18447 GCA_022085475.1 Heliosperma pusillum
CAAGAAAAGTCAAAGACGACTTAAAAGTCAAGAAAAGTCAAACTCGCCTTAAGACGGGATTCTCATGGAATCTCGCGGAAATTCCAAATACGAACTCGGAAATTCTAAATTCGACTCGAAACTTTAAATTCTAAAATAAAACTTAAATTTGCTGAAAAGGTTTCGTAAAATATTTCTACTAGAAAAATAGGGTACATTTCCGGGTGTTACAATCACCCCACCTTTTAAAAAGTTTCGTCCTCGAAACTTGAGAATAGAAAAGTAAACGTATCAAGGACAAGAATCGGTTTTCAAAATTAATATTAAAACTTTTATAAGAGAAACATTTATGAAACGAGATTCTTCTCGAAAATGGTTTAAGGAAATTTTTTAATAAGAGCGAAACTCTATTTACGGATCACAAGAATGCTCGTCGCGAACGAGAACTCTAATTATCCAAACAAATCATTGTCGAAATAGTGAAATCGAAGCTTAAAACAAGTGTTAGTAAGTGCAAGACTAGTCACCAGACGTCTACAATAACAGATCTAAACACCCAACCAAACACAAAATCCAAATATAAAAGCGAAGGAATCTATTTTCTCCAAAAAGAGTGTACACCAACCATCTTTAGACTATTTTAAAAAGTTAAATTAGAATTACGATATGGATATTTGAAAGTTTTCTCAAAGGAAAATCAAAATAAGGAGACATTACACGAACTTAGAGCGAACTCGAGCATCAATCACAATTCGCGATGCCAAGAGGTACGTCCACACGAATAAAATGGACTAAAAAGGGGAAGGATTGAAAGTAGCGGATTGAGTAAGGATCAATTTGAGGGAAAAGAGAGGAATGAACTCCAAATCTATCTTTCATCTATGATAATTCAAACGTCGATCGCAATTTGACATCACTCACTCCACTAGTAACTAGTCCTCAAGAGAGTGCAATTTATCCTCAATATTTTCAATCATGAGATTCCTACAAAAATTATTTCGTAAACATGAAACTTCGAGCAAAACAAATCCCATTATTCAAATCCAATTTATTTATCTAAATCCATCGGCACAGTAAACTCCACAACTAACAATCCACAAGAAAGATTTTTTACGAACTCTAATTTTCTTAGCTTCATCAAAACTCTTATTAGAACCCATCAACCAAAATACTTATCTCTAGGGAAACATGATCGCTAACCACCACAAGGTAAAATAGACTTACCATGAAATCCTTTGATCCAATTTACTTCAAAATTCATTATCCTAAGTTATTAACAATGAACTTTCTCATCTTCAAAAGTTAAAACACAAAACCTCAAAAGAGATTAGTCACACAATCTCATTTCACTTAACTTTTGCCAATTGTAGAGCAATGCGACCGTACATCAATTTATTTAGCTCTTTCAAACTCTCAACACATCGGTTTTTGCTTATGAAAATATTCCTCAAGTTTGGTCATCCAACCCAAATTCCACAAGACGTTTATTCCCGTTAGGGTCCAACATTTAAGACAACAATTTCCCAAGTGACATTTAAAGACATCACTAAAATTCTTAACCACAACAATCAACTACCATTATGCTTATTTCGATCCTCAAAATGATATTGCAACTTCAAGCTTTCATAGTCTAAAACCACAAGGAGAGTTTCATCCTAAGCTTATCCTCAATTCTTTATAATCATTTAAACATGAAACTAGCTCAATAGGACGGTTAGGTATCATATTCGAAACTTCTTCAAAACACACCTACTAACCCTTACGATAGCTAATAAGAAAACTACCTCTCAAGAGATTATGGAAGACGAACATGAAACTATGAACGCTAGGAGGCATCATACAAGGACTACGATCTGAGGGAAAAGATGAAGGCGGAAAAGGAAAACGAAATTGATCTAAGGATGTGAACCTACCAGTCACGATCTCCGGGTGAGCATTAGCTTTAGCACGGCTCATGACAAAGATAGAACCCTTAGGTTTAGCAGGAGGAGGGGGCAACTTTCGGTCGGGGCAATCTTCATAAAGATGACCACCCTTTTGACAAAAGTAGCAAAGATAAGGTCGGTTGGTACAAGTTTTACCGGGGTGTAGAGGAAGTCTACAACCGCTACACTGACGTCCTTGAGCTTGAGGAGTATAAGGCTTATGAGCCACATTTGAAGTAGCTTTAGGAATAAAAGGAGCAGGATTCCTTGAATAGGCATTGGAAGAAGGATTAAACCTCTTCTTGCTAGCATAGGAATTAGAAGGAGACGGAATAAACGGTCTCTTTCCAAAAGCATTCGGCCTAGGAACATAAGAAGAAGAGGGATTATTCATTGAAGCTTCCTCTCTAATAGCCTTCATTGAGTTCTCGGCCCACAAGGCATCATCATAAAGGTCTCCAAAGGAGGTGGTATTCCTCCTCACTCTGCTTTGAAGGACGGCACTCAACTTGTTACGGTAATAGAATGCTCGGTCTTCATCATCTCGGATAAGCCTTGGCGCAAAATGAGCGAGCTTATTAAACTCCGTAGTAAACTCTTGAGCTGATAAGTTGCCTTGTTTAAAGTCAATGAACTCTTTAAGCCTTTGTTGCTTAAGCTCCTTAGGATAGAATCTACCCTCCACAAGAGCTTTGAAGCAAGTCCAGTTAAAGTCTTCTTCAAGAACAGCGGTGGCATTGGTGATGGCCCACCAGTTGTCAGCTTCCCGCACCAGAAAGTGCTTTGCGATCCTCACCTTGTCCTCCTCTCGGACTTGGTATAGATCGAACTGCTTCTCCATCTCACGGAACCAATCGGATAGCTCCGTAGGATCCGGTTCTCCACCATAAGGCACGATCTTACTCCTTGCAATTTGACCCGCTACCCATGCGTAGCCACCTTGATGGTTATCCTCCCTTCTAGGGGGAACTTGGTTGGCATTAGCTAAGGCCGCATCTTGCTGATTTTTCAGCACTTGAGTAAGAGCTTCCATCATAACATTTTCAGCTAACCGTGGTCTAACCATCTTCATAAGAATCCAAAAACAAATTAAGTTACTCCTATCAATTAGCATAAACAAATAGACTACCAAGTAAAGTCCTTAACTTCTACCCACACTCTCATTTATTATTTCAAGGTCAAGTAGTTTAAGTTAGGGTTCACGTGTGTGCGTCGGGAGCGATAAGGCTCTGATACCAACTGTGACAACCCTCGCGAATGCGGAAATATAAAACATACAAGCATGTGAATTATATAGCGGAAATAGGTAATTTTAAAAACTTTTATACATGCAAGTTTAAATAAGACGAGGAGTGTCAAACATTACAAACTAAAAGCGGAAATACAACAAAGAGACGGGGTCTCTTAAAATGTTAGCAAAGAACAAGTGTTTAGCAAAACTAGCTAATATCGTCTAGAGGTGAAAACTTCCAGGGACAACGCCCGCTAGCTCACACCCGAACCCCAAAATATCATATCCAAAAAGTCATCCAAAGCAAGCAACCTGTTCATTCATGCAAAACATGAACGCCACGTCAGATGGAAATAACTCCGGGTTCTCCCACCATATCCCCTTTTAACTTACATATAAGGAAATACAAAAGTAGAGCATGCATATATATATATATACATGTGAGTTGCGATAAGAATAGATAGGCAATTCTATAGATAATGATAATAACATAAGAGGCACAAATCCGAATCCATCATGATATTCAAAGACTCGGGAAAGACACTCTTAGGCAACCGAATACGCTCACTAGGGCTTGCATCTCACCGTTAGCGGTATAAGATTGATAAGATTGAGACTCGACAGACAAACCAGTCAAGTCATGCGATGATTACACAAATCCAACATATTATCATTCATTCACGAACCAAGACCTTGACGGTGTCAGTCATGCAATGACCATGAATACAATCATGAAATCACGCATTCAAAGACAACGACACAAAGACGACAACTCTCACGGTAAATGAAACGCACTAGCATCGTGTCCCAGCAAGAATGATTAAAAGGCATCCACGAGATCACATTTCCCTGAACTCATACACGATCACATTTCGTATATGTAGACTAATTTCCTCCTGGTATGAACGATAATTAAACGGCTCCTAATCTAAACCTGGCCAGATTCTCGGAATCACATTTTCCGATTCGACATGCGATAAACGTTTCGCATCCAAGACTCGGTCTTACAAAGAAAACGCCGAGTACCCCAAATTCGGTAGATCAATTCAAGAAAGAGGCGGAAAAGAGCTCAAGCCTCATAACAAGCGGTACGCTACATGCAAATAACACCACCTCGCAAGTACACAACATTTGACGGCCAGGTCGATCAACGCATAGCGTTCAACTCCCAACAACGTCGTCGTATGCCCACTAACACATGCATTTAAGCAGTAGGACACCTCTCCGTTCCGACATTCCAGCCTTACGAATGGGAAGGTAGCCAAGGGAATGAGAGTACAAAGCACAAGACAAAATAGTGCTCAAACCGTAACATTTGTAAAAATCGACTCAAAGTGGGAACATACCAAAAACCGTCACAAAACATGAGAATAGGGAATCATATAAGTTTACATATGATAAACATGAGTCAATACATGGTACATAAGCATTAGAACAAGTTTATGAAGCATAATGAATAAAAACATAGATCACCTCTCCAAAACAACGTTGTTTGGAAACCAACGAAAACAAGGGCCCACTTCAAACGGTCATAACTGGAGTTCTATATATGCAAATGCAGAAATTCCAAATGGAGGTGATAGCGTATCCTCTTACGGTTCCAACGAGATGTCACACGCTCAAAACAAGCAAGTAACGAAGGAGATATGATCATTTTACGAAAAGGGGTCAGTGCAGGAAAATTTCTGTTGGCAGCCTATGACGCAGCTTGCGTCACCACGACGCAGCATGCGTCCCCCAACGCAGCCTGCGTCCTTCACGGGATTCAAGGACGATCAAAAATCAACATGTTATCAACAACAAAATCCTCATTTATCGTCACAAATCATCAATTCTCATATCAATTAACAACTAACAACAACCAACAACAACAACACAAGTCCTAAGCATACTAACCATAATCTAAATACGGTTTCTATCCTAGAAACCACATAAAACACGTAAATGATATCGAGTAACCCTTCACCGTTACCTTTTCGCGTCTTTAATCGATTTCTAAACCTTCCTAGTCTCCACCTACATACAATTAGATAATAAAAGATGAATATCATTCACCTTGAGAAAGACGGATAATTTAAAAGCGAGAAAGACGGTAATTTTATTACCAATACGGATAGAGGAAGCTAAGAGGGGAAGAATAAGACGAACTTACGTGAATTCCGACAAGAAACGAGGGAGCTACGATCATCCAAAGATTGGATCAAAGAGGGAGGCAAGGTTTTGGTTGCTTAAGGAAGAAGAAATGTTTTTGGTTTGTGTTGAAATGAATTAGGTTAAGGTTAGAAGGGAGTATAAGTAAAGGGTGAGTCGGAAAAGTCAACGAAAGTCAAAGGCGGCTCAAAAGTCAAGAAAAGTCAAACTCGCCTTAAGACGGGATTCTCATGAAATCTCGCGGAAATTCCAAATACGAACTCGGAAATTCTAAATTCGACTCGGAACATAAAATTCTATATTAAAATTTAAATTTGCTGAAAAGTGTCCGTAAAATATTTTCACTAGAAAAATAGGGTACATTTCCGGGTGTTACAGAGATGGTGTTGGGGGTACAATGGTTAACTTCATTAGGTCCAGTACTATGGGATTTACTATGGGATTTAGTCAGCTGAGAATGGAATTCAAATTCGAAGGGAAAAAACATGTATTAAGGGGAGCAAAGGCAGAAACTACACTACACTAGATGGAAGGGAAGCAGATGGAGAGTGCATTGGCAAAATTAACTGCACAAAATTCAGCTCAGTGCTTTTCTATAAAAGCATATTCATTGAACCAACTTTCCTCACAAGAGCTAGGTATGAGCCCTGACTCTGAAATTCAGAAATTGTTACAAGAATCCGAGGATATCTTTAAGGAGCCAACAACTTTACCCCTACATAGGGTACATGATCACAACATACTTCTAAAAGAAGGTGTGTCTCCAATCAATGTGAGACCCTATAGGTATCCTGTAGTCCAGAGGGATGTCATTGAGAAAATTGTGTTAGAAATGCTAGAAAGTGGTGTGGTAAGACTAAGCTATAGTCCTTATTCATGTCCCATTGTGCTTGTTAAGAAAAAAGATGGAATTTGGAGACTATGTATGGATTATAGGGAATTAAATAAAAGTACTATAAAAGATAAATTCCCCATCCCTGTTATTGAAGAGTTACTGGATGAGTTACATGGATTAAAAATCTTTTCTAAGATAGATCTCAGATCTGGGTATTGGCAGATCAGAATGAACCCTTTGGATGTTGAACTTTTAGGACCCATGAAGAACACTATAAATTTCTAGTGATCCCTTTAGGTCTCACTAATGCACCTTCCACATTGCAACATCTGATAAACACGATTTTCAAGCCTTACTTAAGGAAATTCATCCTTGTATTCTTTGATAACATTCTTATATACGGTAAAAATCTCAAGGAACATCTTGACCACCTTAGAATGGCATTTGAGGTGTTAAGGGAAAACACTCTATTTGCTAAAATGACAAAGTGTACTTTTGGTACACATGAGGTGGAATACTTGGGGCATTTAATTTCCGAGAAGGGAGTAGCCACTGACCCATCTAAAATAGAAGCCATGACTAAATGGCCAGAACCTTCTACTGTGAAAAGTTTAAGAGGGTTCTTGGGACTTACTGGGTACTATAGAAAATTCATAAGGTGGTATGGGATTGTGAGCAAACCCCTCACCAATCTTCTTAAGAAGAATGCAATCACTTGGACTCCAGAGGCTACACATGCTTTCTTAAAGTTAAAACAAACCATGACTAGTGCACTTGTGCTAGACTTACCTGATTTCACCAAAGAATTTACAGTAGAAACAGATGACTCTGATAAGGGTATGTGAGCTGTGTTGTCTCAAGAAGGGCATCTCATTGCTTATATTAGTAAGACTTTATCTTCAAGGGCTAAATATTTCTCCACTTATGAGAAGGAGCTTTTAGCTATCATCTTTGCTGTAGAGAAGTGGAGACCATACCTCATTGGGAGACACTTTATCATTAAAACTGACCATTTCAGTTTGAAATACTTACTAGAGCAAAAGATTACTACAGCTTTCCACAATAAATGCTTACCCAAACTCCTAGGGTTGGATTATGAGATCAAATCTAGGAAAGGAGTGAAAAACAGTGCTGTTGATGCCCTGTCCAGGATCACTAGTGAACAGCTAATGTCTATGCTTGTCTCACACATACACATTGATTTGGTGGACATGACACATGGTAGTTGGGATCTCGATTCCCAGTTAAAGGTTTTGACCCAGCAAATGAAAGATGGACTGGTACAAAACAAATATACCTGGGTGAATAATGAATTAAGAAGGAAGGGAAGGCTGGTTGTAGGCTCAGATGGGGAATTAAGAAAGAAAATCATTGCATTAATGCATGATACTCCTCTGGGGACATTCTGGAGTACATGCTACAATTAAAATGTAATACCCCGACCCAAACCCTGGGTCGGGAGCGGTCACTCACGGTAGCGCATTTTTTCCTCACTCATGCGCATCCCGGGAACTTTCCCAGGAGGTCACCCATCCTAAGACAGCTCTCAGTCAAGCACGCTTAACTTTTGAGTTCTTTTGCATGGATAACCAGAAAAGAAAGTGCACTTTGTTGATATGAGTAGTATTTTCAATCCCTTTAAGCATTAGTCATTTAAGCTTATCAATTGACCTCTTCAACTAACGTGGGGTGTTACAATCACCCACACTTGAAGAACGCAACATACTCGTTGCGCCTGGGAGCATAATCGCTAACCCAGAATCCTCCCTCGCTAGGTGGGTGATCACAACGGAGCGTATAACAACTGCCTCCATCACCACACAGTCGAAGGGTTACTCTGATACCACTTGTAATACCCCGACCCAAACCCTGGGTCGGGAGCGGTCACTCACGGTAGCTCGTTAGGCTGTGTACATGGCCCACAAATCAACACATGTCCTTTCCAGCGCATTTTGTCCTCACTCATGCGCATCCCGGGAACCTTCCCAGGAGGTCACCCATCCTAAGACTACTCTCAGTCAAGCACGCTTAAATTTTGAGTTCTTTTGCATGGATAACCAGAAAAGAAAGTGCACTTTGTGTGGGAAATATCGGTATACTTCCCATTAAAATTTTCGGATTATAATGAAATTATAACTATATGAATTTCTAGTCATAAATGAAATTGCATAATAAAACAAGAGATTAAGAAATAACCTTCGGTCCTAGTAAAAGGCCTAAGAACAAATACCAAAGTAGGTATTCTCCTAATCGATACACCCAAGATGGTTCAAGAAATGCCTTCGTCGTGCTAGAACGAATACCCAAAAATTACTTCTAATTTATGTGTATATTGATGATGAATATGAAGATGAATGAGAGAGATCTAAATCAGAATTTTTCTCCTCTTTTCTTCTTGTGTGTGCCGTGAGATTAGAGTAGTCAATTAGGGTTTATTTTCACCTCTTAATACTCCCTCCTTGTGCCGTGTCAAAGAGAGAAAAGATACGGAAAAACCTAATATGTATATTAGGTAGTTATCATCTAATTTAATATGTATATTATGTAATATGTATTCTAATTATTACTAGTAATGGACCGTCACATTAAACCGAGTAATGCCGCACCACTACATTATAATAATATCGTGTAATACATATCCGCCAACTTAAATATAACAGTTTACATTTAGTTTAGACCAACACTATATACATTAATTAAATATAACATTTTATATTCAATTACCAGCTAAAATTATTTAATCGTTATTAAATAATCGCATCATCACATTGACTAACCTTTTAGTCAAATACATCGACTAACCTTTTAGTCATTTAATAAGGCATCAATATGATTATTTTCTCAAATAATCACATCTCTCAATCACATCCTTTAGGTGTGACTTTTAGGGACCAGTTGATCACCGCCATCTGTATGACAATAACGTCAAACTTATCTAGCAAGCCCACCGTTATCGATAAACGTTAATCAACTGATTATAATACAAAGTATATCCTGTGAACCTTAGCTGTTATCACACTAACTGTGGAGGACACTAGCTCCAACAATCTCCCACTTGTCCTTACAAGTGTATGTGCGATAAGCGATTCTCATATCCTTAAATTTCTCCCACTCAATGTAAAACAATTTGCAAAGTCCGCATTCACAAAGGTCGTATTTTACAAGTGATCATTATCAAGAGTGGTTTCCCGACTAGAGAGTAACTCAACTGATAAACGAATCATTATTCGAGCATGGCCATGCATTTCAGTTACTACTCCTCGAGTGGCCCTGAGAAATAACAAAACCTGATCAAGGGTTGGATATTTTCCTCAACTCGAATCCTGCAGATGTAAGCACAGTATGAAATGACCCAGTAAAAATCTGCTTGGCCTCCTGTTACGGTCGACCGTGAGAAAGAAACCAAAGCCACCCAAAAACTGCCTTAATCTCAAGAGACAGTCGATAGTCAAAAGAATCGACTCTAGGAACACTATGGACGTCCAAGCCACGACCTGGCACCGAATGTTGTTAAACATATAGGACTCCATAACGTCGTCACGAATTACAATGTCCTACGAGGTATCCTTATAACTCGTATTTGTGATCGATCAGTCAACAGTTTGACTTATGGCTCGTTGAACCCACCATCAATCGACTCAACAATATAATAGCCAGAGTTATCAGCTCATATAGGCGATTACGAACCAAAACACATATAATGTTATTCAGTTCACTTTGTGGTGTTCAATGTTGTCCATACAATCCACATGAAAAACAAAATATGAAAACAATACGATGAAGTTATTATTAGTATATGAAAAGGATGTATCTAATTCATACAAACAGCTAATACAACTCAGGAACACGTTTAATTCCCATGGAAGTAACGTGCCCTACATGCTTATCATGTCTTAACGGTTTAGTGAGAGGATCTGCTATGTTATCATCCGTAGCAATCGTGTCTATCACTATCTCCTTTTGCTCCACGTAATCTCTGATCATGTGAGCCTTCCGAAGTACATGTCTAGATTTGTTGCTAGACTTAGGCTCCTTAGCCTGGAAGATGGCACCACTATTATCACAATAGATGGTAATCGGGTCATTCGAACTAGGAATTATGGCAAGTCCTTGTAAGAATTGACGCATCCATATAGCTTCCTTTGCAGCCTCTGAAGCGGCATAGTACTCGGACTCAGTCGTAGAATCTGCTATAACACTCTGCTTGGAGCTTTTCCAGCTAACCGCAGTGCCATTAAGAGTAAATACGAATCCAGACTGAGATTTCGAGTCATCCCGATCCGTTTGGAAGCTAGCATCTGCGTAACCGGTTGCGCAAAGCTCAGTCTCTCCTCCATAAGTCAATACCCAATCCTTAGTCCTCCGTAGGTACTTAAGGATATTTTTAAAAGCCATCCAGTGTGTTTTACCTGGATTGCCTTGGTACCGACTGGTCATACTCAAAGCATATGCCACGTCTCGACGTGTGCATATCATGGCATACATGATCGATCCTATAGCTGATGCATAAGGAATTCGACTCATGCGCTCGACCTCTTCAGATGTCTTGGGTGCCTGAGCTTTACTCAACTGCATCCCAGACGTCATTGGAAGATACCCCTTCTTGGAGTTGGTCATGCTGAACCTTTCAAGAATCTTATCTATATAAGACTCCTGACTAAGTGATAACATCCGTCGTGATCTATCTCTGTACATACGGATTCCCAATATGCGCTGTGCCTCGCCTAGATCTTTCATCTGGAAATGGTTCTTTAACCATACCTTAACCGAAGATAAGAGAGGAATATCATTCCCTATCAAGAGTATGTCATCGACATACAATATCAAGAAAAAGATTTTACTCCCACTCGACTTGACATATAAGCATGGTTCCTCAACCGATCAAGTGAAACCATTTGCTTTTATGACTTGGTCGAAACGATGATTCCAACTCCGTGAAGCTGGCTTAAGTCCATAAATGGAACGCTTAAGCTTGCAAACTTTTTTAGGATTTTTAGGATCAATGAAACCTTCGGGTTGTACCATGTACAACTCCTCCTCCAAATAACCGTTTAAGAAGGCGGTTTTCACGTCCATCTGCCAAATTTCATAGTCAGGAAAAGCGGCAATCGCTAAGATTATCCGAATGGAACGCAGCATGACTACGGGTGCAAAAATTTTATCATAATGCAATCCTTGCACTTGAGTGAAACCTTTTGCCACTAGTCGTGCCTTATAGGTGTCTGGTTGTCCCTCTACGGAATGCTTTATCTTGTAAAGCCATTTGCACTGAAGAGGCCGAACCTTATCAGGCAAATCAACCAGATCTCATACGTCATTCTCATACATAGAGTCCATCTCGGATTGCATGGCCTCAAGCCATAGCTTTAAGTCGGAACAGGTCATGGCTCCTTTATAGGTAGCGGGTTCGTTACTCTCTAGGAGCAAAACATCGTCTCTATCGTTCTCCTCGACCATACCAATGTATCTGTCTGGAGGTATGGAGACTCTACCCGACCTTCTAGGTTCCTCAGGAATATTAACCGCAGCATAAGATGAAGGAACATCTTCCTCCATCGGTTGCTCGGTTGTTGGTTCTTGAATCTCTGACAGATCGAAGGTTCTATTACTTGACTTGTTCTCGAGAAACTCTTTCTCTAAGAACTTCGCACTAGCCGCAACAAAAACTCGATGTTCGGTAGGCGAATAGAAGTAATTACCAAACATTCCTTTTGGATAACCAACAAAGTATGTCTTGACCGATCGCGGGCCGAGCTTATCCTCGTGTCTCCACTTGACATAAGCCTCGCATCCCCAAACCCGAATAAAGGACAAGTTAGGGACTGTTCCCTTCCACATTTCAAATGGAGTCTTGTCAACAGCTTTAGACGGACTTCGGTTAAGTATAAGAGCAGCTGACAAAAGAGCATAGCCCCACAATGAATCAGGCACCACCGTGTGACTCATCATGAATCGAACCATATCAAGTAATGTTCGATTTCTCCGTTCGGACACACCATTTAATTAAGGTGTTCCAGGTGGAGTTAACTGTAGTACTACACCACAGTTTTTAAGGTGTTGATCAAACTCATTCGAAAGATATTCGCCACCACGATCTGAACGTAGCGCTTTAATCTTTCTACCCAGCTGGTTTTCAACCTTATTCTGGTATTCCTTGAACTTATCAAAGGACTCACTTTTGTGCTTCATTAAGTAGACATATCCATATCTACTTAAATCGTCCGTGAAAGTGATAAAATATCTATAACCATCTCTAGCGTTGATTGACATAGGCCCACACACATCAGTATGTATGAGTCCTAATAGGTCAGCAGCGCGCATTCCAACACCTTTGAAGGAAATTCGAGTCATTTTGCCTATGAGACATGATTCACACGTGCCAAATGATGCATAGTCAAATGGGGAGATAATCCCATTGTCAATGAGCTTCTTCACGCGTTTTTCATTTATGTGTCCCATACGGCAATGCCATAGATAAGTTTGATCTTTGTCACCAACCTTTACCTTTTTATTACTCACATGCAATATATCTGTGGTTTGATCTAAAACATAAATCCCATTCATGGAAACTGCTTTACCATAAATCATTTCGTTAAAGGAGAAAATACAGCTATTATCCTTTATTACAAATGAAAAACCGTTCTTATCGAGTACGGAAATAGAAATAATGTTCTTAGATAAACTGGGTACATAGTAACAGTTATTTAAAATAACTCAAATCCACTTGGGAGTTGGATTACATATGTTCCCATTGAAACGGCACCTACTCTTGCTCCATTCCCCACTCGCAGGTCTACATCACCCTTTTCGAGAGTTTTGATGTTTCTTAGGCCCTGCAAATGATTGCACAGATGAGAACCACAACCAGTATCAAGTACCCAAGTTCGGAAACTTGCATGGTTAATCTCAATTATAAGAATAAAAGAAGACATACCAACAGAAGTGACGCGGCCTGCTTTTACGTCTTCAGCATACACGGGACAGTTCCGCCTCCAATGCCCAGTCTTGTGGCAATGGTGGCACTCCATGTTTTCTTTGCTCTTTGTCTTGCCTTGTGAGCTACTGCTAGTCTCACCAGGCCCACTCTTGCCCTTCCCTGGCTTCTTGAACTTCGGCTTCCCTACAGCTAGGTCGGCCTGAGCCTTGCCCTTACCCTTACCCTTGTTTGCAATCATGAGAACGTCCTGCTTCAGGCTCCCACTCAATTTCAGATCCTTCTCAGTCTGTATGAGAAGTGAGTGTAGCTGATGAGGATTTCTCTTCAAATCATGCATATAGTAATTTGCCCTGAATTGGGCAAAACCATCATGAAGTGAATGAAGCATGCGGTCAATGACCACGCTCTCTTTGATTTTGCAATCAAGTGCCTCCAGTTTTTCGAGATTCTCGATCATATCGAGAATGTGTGGGTTAACCGGTTGGCCCTTCTGGAGTTTCGCCTCAAAGAAGCGAGTGGTAAGCTCATACATAACGATCTGCGGTGCTTTTGAGAACTCGTTAGTGAGCGTGGTGAAAATCTTGTTTGCACCTTGGGCAATGAATCGTCTTTGCAAATTGGATTCCATTGAAAAGATGAGTACGTTCTTTATCGCACCCGCCTCCATTACGACATCACTATAAGCAAGTGATTCATTTGCTCCTGCATTGGGGCCTGGGTTAGGCGGTAGTGGCTCAGTCAAGTACTTGAGCTTACCGTCAGCTATGGCAGCATTCCGTAATGAAGCCTCCCAGTCCGCAAAGTTGGACCCGTTATTCTTCAGTCGCGTGTACTGATTCATATTGTCCATGAACATCTTAAGCCAGGATTCACGCGCGAGCGTGGCACTTGGCATAGGGGCATCAGCATGTCCAGCCATTTGTTATAACAGTTTTATCGATATAAATGAATGCTACACTGCGAGAAAGGAGATAAAACATAATAAGCATTTTCATCGTTTTAATTAAGTCTAATGCAAAACCGATTAATACGAAGACTCTTGCATTTATACAATTGACCTCCCTCAAGTATTATATAAATGATCCCAAGACTCAATTTCTGTAAATTGATAAGCCAACTACTTGGCTAATTCTACTTTTAGAATTCCTGGTCGATAAATTTCTGTAAATTCTATCTTTAGTCCATCATAATCACGAGATATTACTCGGACTATAATGTTGAGGTAAAATAGGTCAACACATACTAGTTACCCAACGTAGAAGGGGTCATATGGAGAGTAAGGTCCTATATGCCTACCGACGAAGAAGGGATTCATAGCAGTTTTCCCTATAAAGACTAATCTCAATTTTAGGTTTTTAGAGGAAGGTCCATCAGCTTTAATTTTATTCATTTAAGTGAACGAATGATCTAGCATTTAGAGAATGAATAATTTAAGATGATAGCTTTTAGAATTTTGAGTGACATCTGGATGTCCATGATAATTAACATACAATCTATATGAGTCAATTTTCATGCAACTAAGAAGTAGGTGGTTTGGTTTAGGCGGAATATGATGCACTAACTATCATGCAAAAGAAAAACAATAAGAACGGAAAAATGAAAGTCAAAGTACAAAGTCCTAGTGTGGCCTATCCTATCAAATTAGAACAAAAATTACACTTTGGAATCCATCCTTATGGACCCTAGAAGCTTGACTTGATGTTCCATCTTGGTCCATGTAGCGGTAGTGAGCTATCCGATCTCCATCTTTGGTCTTTTCAAAAATACAATTTTTTTAAAAAATTACAAAATATAAACCTATTTACATTCTAATTTAAAAATTATAATTAAAGATTACAAAGGGAAGATTCGAGATCTCAAAATACATCAAAGACCATGTTACCATCATTACGATAACACAATCTACTAAGGCCACACTAAGCAATACAAATTACAACCTCTTGTAAAAATACAAAAATAATCCATTCATCCATTCATTCATTCATTCAACAAAATAAAATGCATCAACAAAATAAATTAAACATTCAAGACATAATTCATTAATTATGATGATTAATTTATCCAAACCACCTTTAAATTGATCAAAATTATGTGACAATTCTTTAATTGCACACAACAATTTTAATCAACCATAATCCAATTTAATTCATATTATCGGGTATAACATAAATTAAATTCAACATTATTTTAAACCTTTTTAAAATAATAGGGTATCTATTATTGTGAACTTTTTCACAACAATAATCAACATACATTATCTTTATAATGCAATGAACAAAAAAATTTAAAAAATATTTTTTTTTTCTACTGTTCACGGATGAACTGTACCCGTGAACAGTAGCAGTTACAAATTTTTTTTTTTTTTTTCTCAGTTTTTAAAAAAAACAAATACAATTCCTTTTAAATTGATCATGCTAATAAAACTAGATCGGTACAAACATTCAACATCTAATCATTATTAAACATTGATACAAACTAGATAATTCAAATTAACCTTTTAAAATGAATATCTAAATCATGATTAATCAATTATCAAAATACTCAACTAATAATAATTGTTTTGTAAATTCATACCGAAAAATTTAGCACAATGAATGTTCTTTAACATCCAAAACAAATTCCTTTTTTATTTCAATTTAATCCTCATTAAATCAAAACATCAACTAATTCATTATATTATTATCTTAACATATTAAAACAACAACATATATGAATCAAAAAGGAAAAACAAGGCAAAAAAAAATTTTCTTCACGACTGAACAGTGCCGTGAACAGTACCAGTTTTTTTTTTTTCCCTGGCCGTGAACAGTACCAAAAAAAACACAAACCCTAATTTTTTTTTCTTCTTTCAGCCGAAACAAAAACAAAACAAAAAAACAAAAATTTCTAATCTTATATTTCATCAAATATGAAAACATATAAAATAATTTCATAGCCAAATGCTCTGATACCACTTGTGGGAAATATCGGTATACTTCCCTTTAAAATTTTCGGATTATAATGAAATTATAACTATATGAATTTCTAGTCATAAATGAAATTGCATAATATAAACAAGAGATTAAGAAATAACCTTCGGTCCTAGTAAAAGGCCTAAGAACAAATACCAAAGTAGGTATTCTCCTAATCGTTGCACCCAAGATGGTTCAAGAAATGCCTTCGTCGTGCTAGAACGAATACCCAAAATTACTTCTAATTTTGTGTGTATGTTGATGATGAATATGAAGATGAATAAGAGAGTTCAAAAAGCAGAATTTTTCTTCTCCTTTTTCTTTGTGTGTGTCGTGAGTCTAGAGAGCCCTTTAGGGTTTTTTTTTCTTTTTATCACCCTTGAGCCGAGAATTCAAGAGGAAAGCAAAAAAAAATCATCAAAAACCCTAGTTTCCATATTTATCTCCACCTCGATCTATTAGGTGATTAGCATATAATATTATATGTACATAATGTAATATGTCATCTAATTATTACTAGTAGTGGACCGTCACATAAACCGATTAATGCCGGACCAATACACTATAATAATATCGTGTAACACATATCTGCTAACTTAAATAAAACAGTTTACATTTAGTTTAGACCGACATTATATACATTGATTAAATATAACATTTTATATTCAATCACCAGCTAACATTATTTAATCGTTATTAAATAATCGTATCATCACATTTGACTAACCTTTTAGTCAAATACTTCGACTAAACTTTTAGTCATTTAATAAGGCATCAATATGATTATTTTCTCAAATAATCACATCTCTCAAACACATCCTTTAGGTGTGACTTTTAGGGATTAGTTGATCACCGCCATCTGTATGACAATAACGTCAAACTTATCTAGCAAGCCAACCGTTATCGATAAACGTTAATCAACTGATTATAATACAAAGTATACCCTGTGAACCTTAGCTGTTATCACACTAACTGTGGAGGACACTAGCTCCAACACTTTGTTGATATGAGAAGTACTTTCAATCCCTTTAAGCACTAGTCATTTAAGCTTATCAATTGACCTCTTCAACTTAAGGTGGGGTGTTACATAAAAGGCTCAACAGTCTTTTCTATTGGAAGCACATGCATAGGGAAGTCAAGAATTATTTGAGGCAATGTGGGGTTTGCCAGAGGTCTAAACCTATTTTACACCAACATGCAGGGTTATTACAGCCTTTACCAATAACTGAGACAATCTGGGTTGATATTTCAATGGATTTTATTGAAGGGTTACCAAATTATCAAGGGAAATTTACTCTTTTCGTAGTAATTGAAAGACGGAGCAAATATGCACACTTTTTGCGGCTCAGTCACCCATTTACTGCTAGATCAGATTTTCAGGTTACATGGGATGCCAAGAGCGATTGTGAGTGATAGAGACAAGATTTTCATGAGCAACTTTTGGCAAGAGTTGTTTAAACTGCAACAAGTTGATCTGCTGATGTCATCAGCATATCATCCATAGACAGATGGACAGACATAGGTGCTTAATAGATGTTTAGAGAACTATCTGAGGTATATGACTGGGGAACATCCCAAGGCTTGGGCTACATGGATTCCTCTGGCAGAATGGTGGTATAATACTACTTTTCACTCAGCAGCTCATAAGACACCTCCTGAAATTGTTTATGGGCAAACCCCTACAGTACACATTCCTTATGTACTGGGTGGCAGTAAGGTCAAAGTGTGATACACAGATTGGTGATCCTTGCCGAACTGTGGTAGAAATACGCATTTGTGGAGTCGCCACCAATTTTTATGGGAAATTGGAACCGTTCGAATACTTTATGCCATGTCAAGACACAAAGTAATGAGATGAACACTAAGAAATAGTTACCCTTAGTATTCTATGTCTAGAATGGCTATCGTGGATGCCAATGAACACGAATGTTCACAGAGATATGGAGTAAGGGGTAGGGGTACGTATTATGAAGCTCTTTAATTGAACACCTAATTCCGCCCGCCTCGATAGCGGCCTCTAATAATGATTAGGGAAATCGTTCGTATTTGATATGTTATCGATTGTATGCATGCAATGCAACATCAAACGTTTTAATCCTAGCATGTGAATTAGACTATGTCGGTGAACATGTAATTCACATTCAATTGCGTCAAAATTGGGAATTAGGATTAATTACATACGAAAGGCAAAGAAATCATACAATTACAATGATTAAATAAGATTACAACGGATTACAAAGATGTGAACGGATTACGGGATCTTCGTCAGAAATATATTCAAAACGGAGATTTGAAGAAAAGGAAAAGGTTTGAAAACTAAAAGACAAATTAGGAGCGATAATACGATTAATAGTTAATTAATTACGTAATTAAAGCTACGTCAAGGCGAAAACAGAAGTTCGGGGACAGAAGTCAACCCATAACAGGCGCAGCAACAG
>JAIUZE010049921.1:0-10322 GCA_022085475.1 Heliosperma pusillum
AACCTGATTTTTATCGTGAGCTCCGTACTTGTTTGCCGGAGGATGCTACTTTTATCGCCATTCGAGCCAAAATATCACTTGGGCAAGCTAAGGACTGTGTGGTGGATATTGATGGCTACCTTCGTTACCATGGTAGGATGTATGTTCCGAGAAGTGCCGAGTTGAGAAAGAGAATACTTGATGAAGCTCACCTTTCTCCTTATTCTATTCATCCTGGTGGTGACAAAATGTATAAAGATTTGAGCCCACAGTTTTGGTGGCCTAGGATGAAGATTGAAGTAAAGGTATGTTAGTAAATGTCTTACTTGTCAGAAGGTGAAGATTGAACATCAAAGACCCGGTGGTTTACTGCAACCTTTGGAAATTCCTCTGTGGAAATGGGAGTCTATTTCTATGGACTTCGTGATGGCCTTACCTACTACCTCTAGTGGAAAGAATGCCATCTGGGTTATTGTAGACCGTCTAACCAAGTGTGCCAGATTCGTGCCTATCAAAGAAACTTGGAGTATAGATGTCTTAGCTGCTGCTTATGTGCGAGAGATAGTACGCTACCATGGAGTTCCTAAAGATATAGTTTCAGATCGTGATCCGAGATTCTGTTCCCGATTCTGGTCGGCTTTGCAAGAAGCCATGGGTAGTAAATTGTTGATGATCACAGCTTTTCATGCCGCTACTGATGGTCAGACCGAGAGAACGATTCAAACTTTGGAAGATCTTCTTCGGTCTTGTGCTTTAGACTTTCATACATCTTGGGAGAAGAGTTTGCCTTTGGTGGAATTTTCTTATAACAACAGTTATCATGCTTCTATCAAGATGTCACCATATGAGGCTTTATACGGTAGGAAATGCCGTAGTCCGGTTTGTTGGGATCAAGTGCAGGATGATCATATGTTGAGTCCCGACATAGTTACTGAAACGATTGATCAAGTTCAAGTCATTCGAGAGCGAATGAAGGCCGCTCAAGATAGACAGAAATCTTATTCCGATGTTCGTCGTCGACCACTTGAGTTTGATGTTGATGATCGGGTATTCCTTAAAGTGTCACCAATGAAAGGAGTGAAACGGTTTGGAGTGAAAGGAAAGTTGAGCCCTAAATATATTGGACCGTTTCGTGTGCTTAAAAGAGTTGGTCCTGTTGCTTATCGTCTGGAATTACCTCCGAACTTGAGTAAAGTTCATGATGTGTTCCATGTTTCGCAATTGAAGAAGTATATCAGTGATCCGAGTCATATTATTCAAGAGGAAGTATTGGACTTGGAACCTAATTTGGCTTTGGAAGAAAGGCCGATTCGTATACTTGAAAGGGCTAACAAACAACTTCGAAACAAGGTGGTACCTTTAGTTCGTATCCTTTGGCGTTGTGGAAACGTCGAATCAGAAACTTGGGAACCCGAAGCTAAAATATTAGCTAAATATCCCGAGCTCTTTGCTTGAGGTAAATCTCTTTCTTCCTTTCCCTATTTCTATTCGATTTATTTTTCGAATATTCCGTTCTTTCTATCGAATATCGAATTTAGTAGTAGATTATTTCTAGAAGTTTTAGTTAGAAATTTTAGGCATAGATAGTAGAATTATTACCGAACTAAAAGCTTTTGGAAATATTTTATGTTTTCAAGTATTTTACCGTCAAGGAGTGTTGAGACTCGTTATTGGAGACGTTCGATAACTAGTTTTTCTCATTTATTGATGCGAAAATGTATCTTTTAAAGTCTTTGATTTGGGACGTTGATGTTCTTAACAGCTGACGAGAACCTTCCGCCCAGTGATAAGACCCTGTAATTTTATTACGAATATATTTTTAACAATTTTGAAATAGACCTACATATATGTTACGTTCCTTCTTCTAAGTTTCGAGGACGAAACTTTTTAAAAGGAGGGGTGATTGTAACAACCCGAAATATACCCGATTTTTCTAGTAAAAATATTTACTAACACTTTTCAGTAGAACTTAAGTTTTTAAAATAGGAATTTTTGTTCCGAGTCTTATTTTGAAATTCCGCGTTCGTATTTGGAATTTTTGAGGGATTCCATGAAAAGACCGTTTTTAGTCATCTTTGACTTTGCTTGACTTTTAAGTCGTCTTTGACTTTTCCTTGACTTTTTAAAGTCGTCATTGACTTTTTCTTGACTTTTAAGTCGTCCTAAACTTTTCTTGACTTTTAAGTCATCTTCGACTTTTCTCGCCTTTTCAGTCAACTTTGACTTCCGTTGACTTTTCCCGACTCGTCTCATAAGTATGAAGACCGAAATTTTATTTAAAAAAAATAATATTTTTGATTTATTTTTATTTAGATTTATTAAGATTTATCATAATTTAATTTAATTATTTTGAATTTATTCGGAATTTAAAGAATAACTTTTACGGTTTTAACCGAACGTCATTTAACTATTCCCGAGTCATCGCAAGTCCCGAAACAAAATTGAAACTCGACTTTGGCATGAGTCACACGCCCATGTCATCGTTTTCCACTCACAATTAGATATTTTAATTATTTTGATTAAACTAATCAAAATATCTAGATATTTATTAACTTTATCGATCAGTTAACGAAAATTACGCAAATCGTTTACAAAACTGATCCGACAGTCACCATACCACACGGTTTTCTAGGTCCTCTAATAGGACTAGATATTTGTTTTTGTTTTGATTATAATAACATAATATCTTGATATTTAATTTAATTAACTTAATATCGAATTATATTTAATCGATTACCGTAAAATAATTATTAATCGCGAGTCAATTCCGTAACAACAATTTCAAAACCCGACATCCTTTTCTCTCTATATGTACACGGCACCCACACCACTCTTTACTCACTAACAACTTTTCATTTTTTCAACAAATCAAATTAAGATCTAAATATCACTTTATTCATCGTTCTTCATTTGTTCTTCGTGTTCTTCAATTGTTCTTCATCGTTCTTGAGCAAAACCTTCATAAAATCTTCATTTCTTAATTAAATCCGTCCTAACTTATATTTCCTAGACTCTCCTCTTCCTCCTCATCTCACTACGGTTTTCTTTCAATTCCGACCAAAGCGTTTTCACTACTTTAATTATGGAAAATCATATTTTTGTTCTAATAATGTTTTCCTTGTTATTTCTTATATGGGAAGATTTTGAAGACGAGTTTGGAGACTCGTATATTTTGGGTGAAGATTAGTAGGAGGGTTTCTTGGTTTATACTTCTTATTTTGGTGCTAATTGTCTTGTCTAGCTAAGGTAACGATTCCGAGTTACTCGACGAATATATGTTACATAGCCTTTGTTTTCTTTAGTTTTGGTTCATCTTTAGTTTTTGTTCATATTATTATGATTTTATGATTTTTAGTTAGTAACATGTTAAGTAGTGGTTATTATTGTGTTTTATGAATTTATAACATGTTGGTTGTTTTTGATGAATTTGGATGATTTTTCATAATAATGATTTTTGTATGATGGATTGTTAAAATGGTTGTTTGATTAATTAAAACATGTAAGAAACAATTTGGGGTGAATGGTGGTGGTGGCCGGAAATGGGGCTGTGAACCGGACCCAAACCAGGCCGGTTCAGGCCGGTTCAGGCCCGGTCCAGGCCGATCTGGGCTGGTTCATGGTGGGTCCGGGTTTTGGTCTTTGGGTTGTGTCGATGTTTGATTGTTATGTTGTTGTTTTGACGGGTTTTAATTATGTTAAAGCATGCGGGAAATAATTAGAAACGGTTTTAGTAAAATCGTTAAAAAGGCCAAGACAGGCCCAAACCAGCCGTGGGGCCAGTCCAGGCCCGTATCATGTTGGCCCAAATCAGCCCGTTGGTCCCCTTGTGGGACTTGTGACGGTTTTTGAGTTATCGTCATTTTTATCGCGTTTTGTAATAATTAGCAAGCGAGAAATATTAATAAGTAAAATATTTAATTAAAAGGTTTTTTCATTAAATTATTATTTCTCACATGTTAGAAATTATAAGACGAGATCGTAGTTTAATTTAATATTCTTTTAGTCAAACGGGTTTGGGTATGATATAATAATTCACATGTTAGAAGTTAATAAAATAACATGTAATGAATATGTTGACTTTTATGTCTAAGTCTATGTGGTAAAGACTCTGTTTCTAGCCGGTTTGATCAAACGGGTTTGGTCAAACTAAGATCTAGTCAGCCCCTTTTGACTGATGACCCGTCGCGGGACTCGGGTCGGGGATTTGTCTTCAAGTAAGGTTGTATTTAATTAATGAATTAGCCTTAGTAGATAAGAGGCGATATGTTATTTGGTTATGATCTATATGCAATTAGTCACATGTTAGGAAATTGTTTCCGTGACTGTTTGATTATATGGTTGGTGTCGTGTTTACTAAGTACCCATAGAGAATTATGAGTATATTGCGTCTTGACCATTCTAATTCTAGAATGAGTATCTTGGACCATGACATTGATAGGCCTTACTATCTTTAACGAGTATATGTTCACCACTGATAGCTTTTGTGTCACTGACTTGGGCCTTTTGATACCAAGCCGGGGGCATGGCTGCCTAATTGCTTCCACTTTGGGAATGGAGCCAGCTTAAGTCCTAGCCATCTCTGCTTAGGGGGTCGCCTAGTAGAGTTTCTCATGTACGGTTATGTAATGAGACAGGGAATTGGTTAGCTGTTGTCGCTAGGTCTGATCAGTCTAGGGCTAGGATGTTTTCCTACCTTGTGGTATAGACTCGAGTTACAGATGACCTATTGACTGTACTAGGAACTTATGCCTGTTTGTAGACGTATTGGTCTTTCATGTTTGTATGATTCTATGAGTTCTAGAAGGTGAGATGCAAGCCGGCTAGGATTGATAGAGTTTGGATTACCGCTTGTTAACTGATTCACATGATTACGTGTTGATTAGGGTTTGAGTGTATCACGGCCATGTGTCTGAGAGGAACCTCTGAGCTAGCATACCAGCTTCCCTACCTCGAGTCATAGTTTATTATCGGTTTCACATGAT
Organism: Heliosperma pusillum; assembly: GCA_022085475.1. Taxonomy (NCBI): domain Eukaryota; kingdom Viridiplantae; phylum Streptophyta; class Magnoliopsida; order Caryophyllales; family Caryophyllaceae; genus Heliosperma; species Heliosperma pusillum. The sequence continues at coordinate 4,962 of JAIUZE010049921.1, forward strand.
AGCTTTCACATGCTAGGTTATTTGTTAGTTATCTGTTTCATAACATGAAAAGCATATCATATATGTTTAAGTTTTGTATTTTCCATATACATTGCGTTTATGTTATTCATGTTTCATTAAACTCGACATTTCGTGGCTGGGAGAACTCGGAGTTACTCCCCACTGACTGTGGCTTCCGTGTTTATATTTAATTACTGCGGTGACAGGTGTGAATCATACATTTGGTACATTGGACGAGCTAGCGAGCGCATATTACCTTGGACCTAATGTCGGTTCTTAGATTGTATATTATTATACACTCTTTCATTTCCGTATTTATACGGGAGATATGTCTCCCGTCCTTGTATAATTTTTATGTATAATATTAATTTTCTTTTGTAATGACCCTTTTTATTTATGACACCCTTAGTTATGTATTTAAATTAATTTTTTTTCTTTCCGCAAATTTGAGGGTGTTACAGTTGGTATCAGAGCATTTTTGCTCCCGACGCACGTTTGTGTACCCTTGTATAAATAACTTGACCTTAATAAAATAATAAACTGTGAGATAGAATGGTAGGATGGGTAGATTAGGATTTATGTTGTAGTCTATTTGTTTATGCTAATTGATAGGAGTAACTTAATTTGTTTTGTCTCTTATGAAGATGGTTGGACCTCGTGTAGAAGAGATCATTGTTAGTGCCAACCAGGTCCCTCCTCATAGAGAAGACAATTGCCAAGGAGGCTATGCTTGAGTGGCTAGCCAAATTGATAGGAGCAATATTACGCCTTAGGGTGGAATATGTGTTACCTAGAAGGAGTATCCTCTACCGAAGATTTGAAGAGTTATAAGCCTAATTGAAGTGAATTCCTTCTTCATCTATGAATTCTCTCGTTCTTATAATATTTTGCCATCTTCCTTCTATCTAGGTGCTTCTTTCTCCTCCAACCTATTTACCTCTTGGAAATTACTCTTAATAGTTCCTCCATTATACCATTGGTATCCTTACCTCCCTCTTGTAACATTTTTTATGGATGTCATCACCATCGGATTGTGGTATATTATACTTAGTTGAAAGAACTTTGAATCTTGTGGAATATTAGTGTTTGTTAGAATGAACTTGTGATTTGGGGAAAATAGTATAGATCTAATTTCACTCTATGGTGGTGAGAGTTGGTATCCTTGAGAAAGGTGTGGTAAGGTATGTTTAATGATTTTAATGCTAGATACTTGTCCTGAACGGTGTGTAAATAGTTCATGATATTCGATGGTGTAAGATCGAATGAGTTGGCTAGGACTTCTTAACTCATTAGTAATTTAGTCTTTTGGACTTAGAAGTTTAGTATTGGTTTGAAGACCATGCTTATGATATGTCTATTTTGAAGTAAATAAGAAGTTTCGAATATGGTAACTAACCATCCTATTAAGCTAGTTCCGTGTTTAGATAATTATGAGGATTTGAGGATAAACTTAGGATGAAATTCTCCTAGGGGTTTTAAAATATGAAAGCTTGAAGTTGCAATATCTTTTGAGGATCGAAATAAGCTTAATAATAGTTGTAGTTATGGTTAGAAAGTTGAGTGATTTTTAATGTTACTTGGGAATTTGTTGTCGTTAAATGTTGGACCCTAACAGGAATAAATACTTTGTGGAATTAGGAGTTGATGACACAACTTGAAGAATATCGACATAAGCGAAAACCGATGTATTAAGAGTTTGGAGGAGATAAATAAATTGATTACGGTCGCATTGCCCTTTGTTTGGCAAAAGTTAAGGGAATCGAGAATTGTGTGATTAATCTCTTTGAGGTTTTGAGATTCAACTTTTGAGGATGAGAGGGTTTATTGTAAATAATTTGGATAATAAATTTTTGGGAATAAGTTGGATTAAAGGATTTCATCGTAAGTTCTTTACTTTGTGGTGGTTAGCGGTCTTGTTCCCTTAATTATAAATATTTTGATGGTGCTTTCCAATAATAGTTTCGATGGACCTTAGAAGATTTTAATTGAATTGGAATAATTGGGAATTGCTACTCGATGTGGCATGCTTATGAAATATTTTGGTAGGAATACGATGATTGAAATGTTGAGGATATATTGCACTCCCTTGAGGACTAGTTTACTTGTACAGTTAGTATTGTCGAGTTACTATCGACATTAGAATTTTCATAGAGGGAATATAGTATTGGGGTTCATCCTTCGTTCTTCTTTATTCTTTCCTTCTTTCTTTCTTCTTTCTATTCGATTTATTCTTTCGAATATTCAGTTCCTTCTATCGAGTATCATTGCTCTTAGATATATTACTATAAGCTTTAGTTAGAAATTTTAGGAATAGATAATAGAGTTATTATCCTTACTATGAAGTTTTTGAATTAAAAGCTTTTAGAATTGTTTTATGATTTCAAGTAGTTTTACCGTCAAGGAGTGTTGAGACTTGTTATTGGAGACGTTCGATACCTAGTTTTCTCATTTATTGATGCGAAAATGTATCTTTTAAGTCTTTGATTTGGACGACGAGGTTTTTGACCGCGGACGAGAACCTTCCGTTCCATTGATAAGATCCTATATTTATATTACAAGTATATTTTTAACGGTTTTGAAATAGACCTACATAGATGTTACGTTCCTTCTTCTAAGTTTCGAGGACGAAACTTTTTAAAAGGAGGGGTGATTGTAACAACCCGAAAAGTACCCAATTTTTCTAGTAAAAATATTTACTAACACTTTTCAGTAGAACTTAAGTTTTTAAAATAGGAATTTTTGTTCGGCGTCTTATTTTGAAATTCCGCGTTCGTATTTGGAATTTTTGAGAGATTTCATGAAAAGAACGTTTTTTTAGTCATTTTGACTTTTCTTGACTTTTTTAAGGTCGTCTTTGACTTTTCTTGGACTTTTTGAAAAAGTCGTCATTGACTTTCTTGACTTTTTTAAGTCGTTCAAACTTTTCTTGACTTTTAAAGTCATCTTCGACTTTTCTCGACTTTTAGTCAACTTGGACTTCCGTTGACTTTGCCCGGACTCGCCTTGTAAGTTTGAAGACCGAAATTTTATTTAAAAAAATAATATTTTTGATTTATTTTTATAAAGATTTATTAAGATTTATCATACTTTAATATAATTATTTTGAATTTATTCGGAATTTAAAGAATAACTTTTACGGTTTTAAACCGAACGTCATTTAACTATTCCCGACTCATCGTAAATCCCGTAACAAACTCGAAACTCGACTTTGGCATGAGTCACGCGCCCAGGTCATCGTTTTCCACTCACTTGAGATATTTTAATTCTTTCGATTAAACTAATACAAATATCTAAGATATTTGTAGCTTTATCGATCCGTCCGTTTAAATTACGCAAATCGCTCAAAATCAGACCCGATTCCTCTCCATTTCACACGCCCCATGTCACCTATTTGTCACTCATGTTAGATCTTTTAATTAATATGATTAAACTAATAATAATATCTAAGATATTTGTAACTTTATCGGTCTTTCAACTTAAATTCCGCAATCGCTTAAAAACAGACCCGATTTGTGTTCATTTCTCACGTCTCCTTTGTCCTCTCATAGGGCTTGATATTTTCATTTCTTTTCATTAATATAACATAATATCTAGCTATTTAATTTAATTAACGTAATATTTAATCAATTACCGTAATATAATTATTTAACGCGAGTTAATTCCGTAACAACAATTTCAAAATCCGACTCCATATTTCCTCTATAATACACGGCTCCCTCACCCAACATAACTCACCAACAACTTTTCATTTTACAATAAATCAAATAAAGATCAAAATATAACTTTCTTTAATCGTTCTTCGTGTTCTTCGTCGTTCATCATTTGTTCTTCATTGTTCTTGAGCAAAACCTTCATAAAATCTTCATTTCTTAATTAAATCCGTCCTAACTTATAATTCTAGAATCTCCTCCTCGCTCTCCATTTTCACGTACGGTTTATTTTCAATTCCGTCAAAATCGTTTTCAACACTTTAATTATGGAAAAATCTATTTTTACTTCTAATAATGTTTTACTTGTCATTTCTTATAGGGGAAGATTTTGAAGACGAGTTTGGTGACTCGTATATATTAGGGGAAGATTAGAAGACGGTTTTCTTAGTTTATACTTCTTATTTTGGTGCTAATTGATTTTTCTAGCTAAGGTAACGATTCCGAGTTACTCGACGGATATATGTTACATAGCTTTGGTTTTCTTTAGTTTTGGTTCATCTTTAGTTTTTGTTCATATTATTATGATGTGATGATTTTAGTTAGTAACATGTTAAGTAGTAGTTATTATGGTGTTTTATGATTTTATAACATGTTGGTTGTTCTTGATGAATTTGGATGATTCTTCATAATCATGATTTTTGTATGATTGATGGTTGTTTTGATTGTTTAAAAATGGATGTTGTTAATTAAAAACATGTTAGAATTAATTGGGAATTTAGGGTGGTTGTTTGGTGGTGGCCGGAAATAGTGGTGGTGGTGAACCGGACCAAACCGGCCGGTCCAGGCCGGTTCAGACCCGGTCTGGGCTGGTCCAAGGTGGGTCCGGGTGTTGGTCTTTGGGTTGTGTCGATGTTTGATTGTTATGTGGTTGTTTTGACGGGTTTTAATTAAGTTAAGCATGCGGGAAATAATTAAGAAACGGTTTTGGTAATAAGTGTAAAATCTGCCAAAACAGCCCATTTAGGCCGTGGGGCCCAGTTCAGGCCCATGTGGGGTCCGGCCCAACTCAGCCCGTGGGTCCCACTTTGGGACTTGTGACGGTTTTGAGTTATCGTCATTTTTATCGTGTTTTGTAATATTTAGCAAGTGGGAAATATTAATAAGTAAAATATTTAATTAAAAAGGTTTTTCATAAAATTATTATTTCTCACATGTTAGAAATTATAAGACGAGATCGTAGTTTAATTGGATATCATTTAAGTCAAGCGGGTTTTTGGGGATGTTATAATAATTCACATGTTAGAAGGTTTAATAAAATAACATGTATTGAATATGTTGATTTTTTATGATTAAGTCTATGTGATAAAGACTCTGTTTCTAGCCGGTTTGACCAAACGGGTTTGGTCAAACTAAGATCTAGTCAGCCCCGTTTTGACTGATGACCCGTCGCGGGACTCGGGTCGGGGATTTGTCTTCAAGTAAGGTTGTATTAATTAATGAATTAGCCTTAGTAGATATGAGGCGATATGATATTTGATTATTATTTATATGCAATTAGTCACATGATAGGATGTTTTTCCCGTGACTGTTTAATTATATGGTTGGTGTCGTGTTGACTAAGTACCCATAGAGAATTATGAGTATATGGCGTCTTGACCATTCTAATTCTAAATGAGTATCTTGGACCATGACATTGATAGGCCTTACTATA
>JAIUZE010049929.1:0-19167 GCA_022085475.1 Heliosperma pusillum
GATATTGTTCATGGTCATTGCATGATTGGGCACCGTCATTGTCTTGGTTCGTGAAGGGATGATAATGTGTTGGATTTATTGTGATCATCGCATGACTTGACTGGTTTGTCTGTCGAGTCTCAATCTTATCAATCTTATACCGCTAACGGTGAGATGCAAGCCCTAGTGAGCGTATTCGATTGCCTAAGAGTGTCTTTCCCGAGTCTTGGAATATCATGATGGAGTCGGATTTGATTTCCACATGATCTTATCATTTTATCTCGTATTGCCTATCTATTTTTATCGTAACTCACATGGATATCCATATATGCATGACTTTACTTTCGTATTTTCTTATATGTACGTTTGATGTGATATGGCTGGGAGAACCCGGAGTTACTCCCCACTGATTGTGGCATTCATGTTTTTCATGGATGAACAGGTTGCTTGCTATGGATGACTTTTTGGATATGATATTTTGGTGTTCGGGTGTGAGCTAGCGGCGTTGTCCTGGAAGTTCAACCCTCTAGACAGTGTAGCTAGTTTTGGTTAAACACTTGTTCTTTGCTAACATTTTAAGAGACCCCGTCTCTTTGTTGTATATTCCGTACTTAGTTTGTAATATTTTGACACACCTCGTGTTATATATATCTTGCATGTTTAAAAGTTTTTTTAAATACCGTAATTCCGCATATTATTTCACATGCTTGTATGTTTTATATTTCCGCATTCGCGAGGGTTGTCACATAATCAACTAAGGCCACACTAGGTAATACAAATTACAACCAATTGCAAAAATACGTAAATAAACCACTCAACAAATCATTCAACAAAATAAAATGCATCAACAGTAAATTAGTTATTCAAGACATAATTCCTTAGTTATGTAGTGTAATTTATCCAAACCACCTATTTAAAATGATCAAAATTATCTGATAATTCCTTAATAACTCACAATAATTCCAATCAACCATAATCCAATTTTAATTCATATTATCGTATAATATGAATTAATCCAACATTATTTTAAACCTTTTTAAAATAATTGGGTATCCAAAAGTTGTGAACTTTTTCACAAGAACAATTATACATTATCAATATAATGCGTAAATCAAAAATTCGGCCAACTTAAAAGAAAAACAAAAAAACCAATTTTTTTTTTATTAGACAGCAGCCACGGGCTTTTTTTTTTTAATTTAATTTGAAGTTGCTAATATTTCAAGATCGGTACAATTATCAACATTCACTCATTATTAAACATTGATACAAACTAGATGATCCAATTTAACAAATTAAAATGAATATCTAAATTATGATTAAATCGATTATCTTAATAATTGACTAATCATAATTGATTTGAACATCATTAAAATTAATGAATCATGATGTAAAACAACAATTTAACATCATGTATACCGAAAATATATAGCAAAACAAATGTTCATAAACATTCAAAACAATTTCCATTTACATTCTAATTTAATCCTTATTAAATTAAAACATCTACAAATTTATCATATTGTCATCTTAACATATTAAAAGAACAATATCAATAAATCAAAAGGAAAACAAGAATCAAAATCAAAGTAAAAAAAAAAACAGCCGAAACCAGCCGAAAAAAAAACCAGCCGAATAAAAAAAAAATTTGGACCGTAATAAATGTTTTTTTATCATTCATGAAAAATCATATAAAATAATTTCGTAGCCTTGGCTCTGATACCACTTGTGGGAAATATCGGTATATTTCATCATGAAAGTTAAGGATTATAACGAAATTATAATATATGTAATGCGAGTCATAAACGAAATGCATAATATAAAACATAGAGATTATAATCAACCTCCGGTCCTAGCAATATTGCCTAAGAACAAATATCGAGATCGATATTCTTCGATCGTTGCACCCAAGATGCTCTGAGAAATGCCTTTTCTTGTACTAGAATGAATAGAAAAATTACTGATGATTTTGGTGTCAAGTATTGAATGATGAATCATGTAGAGAAGAAGAGTTTATATAAGACTCTCCTCCTCCTCATTTGGCCATGCAAGTAGAGCTCTAGTAGAGGGAGGAGTCTCCCTCTTTTTCTTCTACTTGTTTTAGGAAGTATAGTCAAGATAGGAGTCTTCCTTCTTTTATTTATTTAATGTATAATATGTGTATGTATTATTATAATATATACGTCAATTATAAACATCGTATATTTATAATTTGCTAATTAAATATAACAGTTTATATTTAATTACAAATTAACATTTAATTCGTTTAAGCTTACATTATTTAATCGTATTAAATAATTACATTATATACATTAATTAGATATAACAGTTTATATTCAATTACGAATTAACATTTAATTCGTCTCAGCCAGTATTATTTAATCGTATTAAATAATCGTATCATCATTACATTGACTAACCTTTTAGTCATATACATCGACTAACCTTTTAGTCATATAAGGCATCAATATGATCATATTTTTCATATAATCATCTCTCAAACACATCCTTTAGGTGTGACTTTTAGGGACCAGTTGATCACCGCCATTAAAATGACAATAACGTCAAACTTCTAGCAAGCCAACCGTTATCGATAAACGTTAGTCAACTGATAAGAATACTAAGTATACCTTGTGAACCTGTATGAGATTTATACACGTTATCACACTTACTGTGGAGGACACTAGCTCCAGCAATTTTATGATAAAAAGGCATAAGCATGTGAAGTATGAAACAATATGCATCATCATAAGACAATCCGACTCGGGGAAGACTCCCCTTGGCAACTATATATACGCTAAGGGCTTGCATCTCACCATTAGTGACATATACTTGAGAAGGTAGGGACTTATCACACAAACCAGATCAAGTCATCCAAAAAAGAAAAATATCTAAGCCGTCTCGCACGCACATACAAATACAAAGACATAGCTCTCACGGTAAATAAGACGCACTAGCATCATGTACATAGCAAGTATGATAAAAACATGTCCACGAGATAAACATTTCCCAGAACCATATACGATAAATATTTCCTACATGCAAGACTCATTTCCTCGCGGTAGGACGACGATTATAATACGGTCCTAGTCTAAACCTGGCCAGACTCTCAGAATGAACATGTTCTGATTTGACATGTGATAAACATTTCGCATCCGAGACTCGATCAACACAAAGGACGTCGAGTACCCCAAATTCGGCTAAACTACACGAGAGATGTGGAAAGAGCACAAGAATCATAGACAAGCAAGTATGTTACATGCAATGACACTACCTCGCAATGATACAACATTTGACGGCCGGGTCGATCAACGTTAAGCGTTCACCTCCTAAAAACGTCGTCATATCCCCACTAAAAAATGCATACAAGCATTAAGGATACACCTCATCGCTCCGACATTCCAGCCTAACGAGTAAGAAGGTGTAGCCGGGAAATGAGAGTTGAAAGTACTCAACGAGTAGTGCTCAAATCATTACATAAGGCAAAACCGACTCAAAGAGGGGACATAGTAGAAACCGTCACAAAACATGTGAGATATTATATATTCTAAACACGAATATTTAATGTCATTACGTAAGTTTATAATATAAACAAACCATACAAACCATTACATGTGAGGACAAATGGAAAGAAAAGGAGAAAAGGGACACATGGGGTCCCAGCCGGTCATGGGGACCGGCTTCCGGGTACCTCGCTGGGTACCATGACCACTTTGAACAAAAACAATAATGAAACAAGGACTCCTAGCCGGTAGGTCTGGCCGGTGGTCTGCTACCCCGGCTAGGGGTCGCAGGCAAATTTGAAAAAGTAAAGAAAAGGAGAAGATAAGGGTTCCCAGCCGGTGGGGCGGCAGCCGAGTGGCCGGCTGGGCCACGCAGTCCAACAATAAACAACAAACAACAACCAAAATATATAGGGGGTGCCCAACTGGTTGGGGGACTAGCGGCCGGTAGGCCTGCTGGGACTCACACTACTCTAAATTCACAGAAACTCAACCATTTCATTACAGGGTCTTCGAGACAGTTAAGGGGACCGGCGGCCGGAAGGCTTGCTGGGCAACACGCACGAAAAACAGCATCCAACAATGTCAATTACTCCAATTCCTTTGATACCCATTTATTTCAATCATCACTTATCATCAACAAAACCACATTCAATGCACATAAACAATCATTGCATAAGATCAATTAAGACAACTAAAAGCAACATTTATTACGCAACTCAAGTTCAACAATGGTAAGTAGATATAAAAAACAACATAAATGTAACGTTGCATAAGATTAGTGAAAAATAAGCATATGAGATGAATTTATACATATGAATAAACAATTAACACATATTCATGTGAGACTAACACAAAGAGCTCATCTTTTACTAATAAATGCTACAACTAGCACATGAAACACATAAAGATATCGAGTAACCCTTCACCGTTACCTATTTGTGTCTTCACTCTGCTTCTAGCTCTTCCTCCACCAAGTAGTAGTCTTTGTCGGGATCTTGAAAGTCTCCTCCTAAAATATTCGACATAAAAGATGAACAATTTCATCTTGGAAATAGATGAGAAAACGAAAGTGAGAAAGACTAGACTTTTCTTACCTTACTAGGAAGAGAAGAAGAAAAGAAGCAGAACAAGCTAAGAATTAATGAATTTGAGTAAGAATTGAGTGAAATATGGTAGGATTTGTGTGGAAAGGTTTTTTAGTTCAACAATAGAGAGGGAGGTTAGGGTTTAGTGTTTTTGAGAGGATGAAGATGGTGAATAGTATGCTGAAAGTTTGAGTGGAAAAATGAGAATATGGGTTAGTCTTTTGGTTCGGTTGAAGGGATTCATAGGCCCAATATGCAACATAAGGCCTACTCACACGAAATTCCGAGTAGACTCCGATTATGGACTCTGATTTTCTAGATTAGCCACGGAAAACTAAGTTATAATCTAAATATAAAATTAAGCTAACTAATATTAATATAATATTATTAAATTAGGACGGCTAAGATTGCGGGTGTTACAATCACCCCACCCTTTAAAAAGTTTCGCCCTCGAAACTTTAGCGAAAGAAGGATACCTTAATCAAATAGGCTTGGGTACTTAGCACGCATGGTAGCTTCTGGCACCCATGTCTCCTCTTCAACATTACCACATTTCCACAAAACCTTCACCAAAGGCACCATCTTGCTTCTCAACTTCTTGTCCTTGCGATTTAAAATGCGAATTGGCTTCTCTTCAAAGAAAACTTCGGCTCGAGCTCAGTAATTTCAGCTTGAAGAACATGGCTCATGTTACTAATGTACTTCCTCAATTGAGAAACATAGAAAACATCATGAACTTTGTCCAAATTCGGGGGCAAGTCCAACTTGTATGCTAAGGCACCAATTCCCTTCACAATGTTGAAGGGTCCTATGTATTTCGTGATCAATTTACCCTTTACACCAAACCTTTTAACACCCTAAATTGGAGATACCTTCAAAAACACTTTATCTCCAACTTCAAACTCTAACGGTCTTCTTCGGACATCGACATAGGATTTCTGTCGGTCTTTACACATTCAAGTAGCCCGCAGGTGGACATACCCATTTTCTCGTGGAAAAACCACGGTCAATTTCCCATCTGAATCGGCACCATCTTCTGCCCTTGAATCGACGGCCGTCAACTTACGAGGGTTAGGGGGAAAGGTCGAATTCTAATTAATTAATATATATTCTTTAGAAGTGAATATAGTATATAAAAATATAAAGAGTGGAAAGGCCGTTCTAGGCTCCCCAATCTACCTTACCCGGGTTTTGGCACCTTTTTGCCCACTTTTTCATAAGTTCTTGGTCGTATTCATTGATTACATCCTCGTCTGACCCCGACCGGGGCTGGCTTTTTGGGAAGCCCGTTCCCGCGATCCCGCGAGGGTGAGCTTACCCCAAAAACCCGTCCGAGATCCACCAGCTCTACTCAACCTGATGTCTGGTTTCGCGGGTCGACTATCGCTGATCCTAAGAGCGGCTTTCATCCTATCATGGATTATCTTCAGATAGTCAATGGTCTCAACAAGGAAGTCGGGACCCAAATCACGAACATCACTCAATTGATCCCAACAAATAGGACTTCGGCATTTCCTTCCATAAAGAGCTTCATAAGGAGCCATCTTGATCGAGGCATGGTAACTATTGTTGTAAGAAAACTCCACCAAAGGTAAACTCTTCTCCCAACTAGATTGGAAGTCGAGAGCACAAGCTCTAAGCAAATCTTCCAAAGTCTGGATAGTCCTCTAAGTTTGACCATCGGTAGCGGCATGGAAAGCGGTACTCATCAACAACTTACTACCCAAGGCTTCTTGCAAAGCCTTCCAAAATCTCAAACAAAACCTCGGGTCTCGGTTAAATGATCTTCTTGAGAACACCATGGTAACGAACAATCTCATCCACATTGGATTTGGCAAGTCGATCCAAACTCTATGTCTCTTTGATCGGGATGAATCTGGAACTTTTGATCAAACGATCAACAATAACCCATACGACATCTTTTCCACCTACGGTCCTTGTTAGAGCCATCACAAAGTCCATAGAAATAGACTCTCATTTCCACAACGGGATATCAAGTGGTTGTAGAAAACCCACCCTGTCTTTTGTGCTCGATCTTTACTTGTTGGCAAATAAGACATCTACCAACATAGGCAACGATATCTCCTTTCAAATTGCGCCACCAAAATTGAATCTTCAAATCCTTGTACATCTTGTCACCTTCGGGGTGAATAGAGTAGGGAGAAAGGTGAGTCTCATCATGGATCTTTCTCCTCAAATCAAAGATCACTCGGCACAAACAATCTTCCACGAAATCGGAGAACACCTTATCATCAACTTGGAAATCTTTGGCTTTTCCTTCTTGAATCTTGGGTTGGATAGATTTGTAGGTAGCATCTTTAATCTGATTCTAACGAATCTCCCAAAGAATCTCAGTTGGCACCAACATAATCAAAACCATCTGCCACAAACTCTAACTTCAACCTTCGGAATTCGGAACAAAGATCATGATATCTACGAAGAGCATCAGCCACATAATTAGCTTTACCCTCATGATATCGCAACTCAAAGTCGTAGTCATTCATTAATTCCAACCATCTCCTTTGTCTCATATTCAACTCCTTTTGATTGAATATGTTCCTCTAAACTCTTGTGATCGGCGTAGATGCGACAATGAACACCAATAAGATAGTTTCTCCATACCTTCAATGCATGGAAAATTGCGGCTAACTCAAGGTCATGATTAAGGTAGTTCACTTCATGAATTCTCCACTCTCTTGAGGCATAAGCAACCACCTTCCTATTTTTCATAAGAACATAACCCAAACCCAACTTGGAAGCATAACATTAGACATCAAATTCTACACCATCTTCAGGTAAAGTCAACACTGGAGCGGTAGTCAACCTCTTCTTCAACTCTTGAAAAGAGGCTTCACAAGCTTCATTCCAAACAAATTTGGTCTCTTTCTTCAACAATTAAGTCATCGGTCTTGCAAGCTTCGAGAAATCCTTGAAAAATTGGTGGTAGTAAGCGGCTAAACCAAGTAAACTTCGGACTTCACTAACGTCGGTTTGACTCTTCCAGTCAACTACAACTTCAATTTTAGAAGGGTCTACCATAATACCTTCTTTGGAAATCACATGTCTAAGAAAGGACACCTTAGGTAAAAAAAATTAACATTTGGAAAACTTGGCAAACCACCTTTGACGACGAAGGACACCCAAAATAGTCCTAATATGATTAGCATGCTCTTCCTCGGTCTTGGAGAAAACGAGGATGTCGTCGATGAAAACCACTACCCACTTGTCAAGATACTCAGTAAAAATGCAGTTCATTTGATCCATGAAAATAGCGGGGGCATTAGTCAAACCAAATAGCATCACCTTAAACTCAAAGTGACCATATCTTGTACTAAAAGCGGTCTTCGGGATATCAAACTCACGAACGGGGATTTGATGATATTCGGATCTCAAATCAATCTTGGAAAAAGTAGAAGCACCTTAAGTTGATCAAACAAATCTTCCTTTCCTGGCAAATGATACTTATTCTTGATTGTAACTCGATTCAACTCACAGTAATCGATGCAAAGTCTCATAGAACCATCTTTCTTATTCTCAAAAAGAACGGGAGCACCCCAAGGTGAGGCACTCAGACGACGAAAACTCTTTTCTATCGTCTCGTCAAGTTGATTCCTTAGATCCTTCAATTCGGTTGGAGCCATACGATAAGGAGCTTTAGCTATGGGACCCGTACCGGGCATAAGATAAATCGAGAATTCAACATCTCGCGCAGGAGGAATCTTGCTGTAAGGCAATCAAGAGCACGAGGCTCTGATACCAATTGTAGAGTCTATTGATCGAATACGAAAGAGGGGGGGGGGGTGAATTGAGTATTAAAAACTAGCCCCACTTTTTTGATTTATATGATATGTAATTAATTATTTGATCTTATGAATTAAAATCAACTAATTAATTAATCAAAGTAAGCGCGAATAACGAAATAACGAAAAGTAAAGAGATCAGAGAGAGGCACACGATTTTTGAAGTGGTTCAGTTTCACACGTTGAAACCTACGTCCACTATTCTCGATTAATAATTTTTAGTACCTTTCTACGGATTACAAAAATTACCAACCCACTCGTATAATCAACACTATGATTATAACTCAAGGTGAGTATCGCTAAATACTCTATACTATCTTACGCTAATAAGAAAGTACAATATAACTCACACAAATTCCCGTTCAAGAATTGTAAGCTTATAATGATGTACTATTATCCAATAACGTATTTCACTCAAGCGATTGATAATAATTGATGCACGACTCTTTTAAAAACAAACTCTAAAAATAATAAATATTTGCTCAAAGGTTTGCTTTAAAACGATTTTGGAAAATCAACACAAGTAAAATAAATAGCCGTGTGATATGTTGTGTATTTCGTGTATTTTTGCAATTTGTATGTGAATGAGTATTTATAGTAGTAGAATCATAGTAGATCTAAAACCCTAGTATAATATTTAATAAAGATACTTATCATAAAATAATATTTGCTTATCTTTTAGAAATATCTTTATCTCAAAATATTATTTGGTTTATCTTATAGAAATATATTTATCTTTATATCTCAAAATATTGTTGTAAAGATATAGTAGAATCCTAGATTAGGTAAACAAGGAAAACAACCTATGGAGGCCGAAATTCCTAGCTCACAAAACCCTAGGAGGCACGCATCCCTAGGTGGAACAAACTAGGTTTTCACGAAACCCTAGATGGCTCAAACACTAGGTGGGCTAATTAGATTAACAACAAATTGAGATAGAATATATTAGAAACCCTAGGTAGCATGACAACCCATAAGTTGTATTACTAACCAATAGAATCTCATAAATATATTCTCTATTAAAATAATTGATAAATATAAAAATACTCTTTCATTTTTGAAAACATTTCAAAACATTTTATTTCCAAAATCATGCATCAATATTTTATCATTCAAAATCATAAGCTAAAGCTATAACTTTTGAACATAAAATCTCTCGAATGGAATAGTTACCGAATGACGACCTATACTATCTAATCTTCACAAAGATCTTCAGTATACGGATCATCTCTTCATCTTGATCACAACGACCCTCCATCTCGAGTCTTGTGTAGTTTGATGTAGATCTTGTTTGAAGCGATTTTCCTTAAAGTTATGCCTGGTTAGCTATAACTTCCATGTTCACTTCCAAAGTTATTCCTGAAGTTGTTATAACTTTGTCTCACAGACTTTGTCAAAGTTATGCCTAACTTTGATCTTTCTTCTCATAACTGTTGCTAGCTATAATAAGACTAAAGCACACAATTACATGCATATGATATATCGAGTAAAACACATTATCACGTAAACATATGTTATTATCAAAACTATCAAATTGGTCCAACAAATTCCCCCTTTTTGATGATGACAAGTCTCTTATGATTTCCTCTTAACAATGTGACAAAGTATGGTTCCCCCTCAACAAAGCACTTCAAAGTTATAGCAACTTTGATCGCAAGAACAAAACAACTTAGCCAAAGTTATAACTCGAAAGACTTTAAGAGATAACGAGTCTTGACAAGGAGCAAGCTTAAGTGATGTCAGTCGTTATACACCAAAAATAAAACCTAAGTCAACTAACTAAGAAGATAGCGGAAGTAGGGTCGATCTCCACAGGGAGGAAACTAATTAACTGAAATCTAAATCTGCAAGTAACAATCTGGGGGGTTTTGAAATGGTTTTAACTAAACTAAATAAGATTAAAGGAAAGATAAATAAAGGAAGCAATAAATAAGTATGAAATAAATCAGATAAGAGAGAATATGCTAGGATTCAGTCCACTGTAGTATCGGCATCTACGGGTCAACTAAGTCAGTCAATCTATCAATGAGAAGGGCAATGGTTTTCTCCTCTCGGTCTCAAACCACCCTAGGGATTTTCCTAATTAACTCTCGTCCTCTTAGGAGTCACCTATCAATTCTAAGAAAGCCTTCCCTTCCAATCTCTCGATCCAGGTCGGGGTTAACTACCTAGCCTAGTCTCCTGCGTATACTCATTCGACTAAACCTCAATTAGATTGCAAAGATCGATTCTCATATTCAAGACTAACTAAAATAATATATCCTAACGTGCTCTACTACAGTTTCCCTCATCCCAACATACAAAAGAATTAGCTACTCATGCTATTAACTATGCTAACAAAGACGATTAAACATATGACGATAGACATAATAAAATAGTAGTTAATAAGCATAAACAATAACACACACTAATTAAGACGAGTAAAACAGTATTAAGGATTAAAACGAAATTATGAATAAAAGAGAGAAAGTAGTTTACAATCTAAGCAAGTCCGGCGTAAAGAACAATCCACGTCGAATAACCCGAATGTAAACTAAAGATTAAAAGTTCAGAATTAATGGAAGATTAATGTCTGCTAATTACTGAATGATTAAAACTGAATAATAGTTGCTGAATAACTAATGACGTAAATAAGAGTCATATATAGTGTCTAACACAACTCTTAACCTAATTAACCTTATGGACTTAAAGCCCGTGATAGGTTCTACTCGATCGAGGGAAATAACAACTCGATCGAGGCTTATATTCATGGAAATCAGTCGATCGAGCATTCCATCTACTCGATCGACCAACTGGTAAACGGCTTCTACTCGATCGAGCAAAGGAAGTTACTCGATCGAGGTCTTCTAGCTTCAACTCACCTCGATCGACCAAATGCGTACTCGATCGAGGTCTTCTGGCATAGTACGTAGTAAGAGTCATGACTTTGGGCTTCACGATGAATGGTTTCACGCTTCCCAAGGCAAGAGTTCCTGTTCCGATTCTTCCATTCCTAAATGCATGCAAAGTGGACTGTTTTGGCTCGGTTTCTGCTACTACACAGCCTGTAGATACAAAATGGTAATGAAAGTACAAAGTAGCCAAATAGGGGCATATGGTGATATAATATCACCTAAATGACATAGAAATGTGTGCATAAATGGACTAGAAAGTCTATGTAAAATACACGCATCAAACTTCCCCAAACTAAACCTTTGCTTGTCCTCAAGCAAACTAAATGCAGCTATATGGAACAAAATAAACCTAGAGGAATGGAGTAAGTCTCAGAGCTAGCAACAAGTCGATGTTTAAATAGTTTAATGCACTCGATCAATCACTACAAAGCTTAATACGAAAGTGATTGAATTTATACAATCTTGGAAATAAATTAGACTTTCGACCTTGCAAGACTCAACCAAATTCGGACCCTCGCGGGTCACTTTCTCTCAACAAGCAAATGATAAGTAAATATGTATAAGAAAGAGAGAAGAAAATATAGTCACTCACCTAGACTACGACCGACACAACATGCATTGCTAACTAATATGAAAGATGATTCAAGCACCGTACACACGCATAACCACCGTTCAAGGACAATCACGTGCCGAACATTTGCAAAAATATGGATATGTGAGGCTAATTGGTAAGAAGGGGCAAAACAATTAATGGGAATGTGAAGGTAAATAGCCAAGCTAGTTCCTAACAACACCGCAGTAAAACTCGTTCCATCTTCCAACAATCAAAATTAAGCTCGATGCCTTACCAAATCTAGGCATAAACAACACAAACCCCAAATAACACCTCAACAATATAATGATAAGCACAGGAGGTGTAATCAACAAAAAGTTCAGCCAATTATTTTTTCAATCTATTTTTTCATTTTTTTCTTTCTTTTCTTTTCTTTTCTTTTTCTTTTTTTCTTTCTTGGCTGACTGAGGAAAACACTCGATTGGGCAGAACATGTCACTCGATCGAGGCACATAAACACCAAATCTGCTCAATCGAGCTAAACAAAGTACTCGATCGAGACACTATTCTCACATCTCTTCTTTTTCTCGCAAATACCCACTCCAATCAATGAAAACGAGTCAAAAACTGACACAACGGTAAAATATACCTGGACTACAAACTAGCTAGGCAAGGGTAGGCTCAGTTTAGGATGTAGTTAGGGCAACAAGCAGATATGGCTTTATGTGAAGTTAATGGGGTAAAATGAGGAAAAGGGAGATGCAAATATTCTCAAAACACGTAATACCGACCACAAACCCAATGCATGCAGGCAATAAGAAATCAAAATTCATATACAAGCAAATGACACGAGATGTGGGGAGTACCTACTCTCATTCCTAGATGAACTAGTCATGAATGTCACCAGTTATAGGCTCTAAAATCTCAGAATATATAAGTAGTTTGCCAAAAGGTCGAGTCAAGTCTAATAATCAAATTTAAATTCCAAGACAAAATTCAATATTTCGCTATTTCGATTTCACTAAGTAATTCAAGAAAGGTGCAAAGAATAGCATAAAATAGACTTGTAGTGCAATTTCATCATGAACAAGACTCCAATCCGACTCAACTATATGCAAAAAGAAACGTGATATTTTCAAATTTTTCTAATTAACATGAATGTAAACGTGAATGCAATACAAATGCAAATGCAGACGCAAAAGGATGTAAAACAATTCCCCAAACCAAAACAGACAATGTCCTCATTGGCTAAAGCACAAAAGCATATATGGGAAAGGAAAAAAGCAACCTAATACATGTTCCTAAGGGAATGAAATATATGTAAGGAATGGAAAAACAAGGAACAGAAAAACTCACAAAACAAAGCTTCCCCAAACCAGCAGCAATTTAGGGGTCGATCGAGTAGACATTCCACTCGATCGAGCACTTTTTCAGATATAACCGCTCGATCGTGTAACTCTGTTTTGCTCGATCGAGCACTTTCGCAAATACACAGCTTTCGGTTTTAAGCAACTGTTTTCCGCTTCTTCTCCTGCAAAACCGATGCCAACCGATACCAAAAGATACCAAAAATTGTCTAGCAGGAAAAGTGAATTGTCTATCTAAACTACAGATTATCACGTAGTAGTCTAATTGTCTAACTGAAAACGTAATAAATTGTTTTACAAGTTGCACGAGGTTGCAAACCCGGCTACCAACCAAATAATTTCATGAGAAGGCCACCGGTTGGCTTTTGACTTGCGGAAGTGCCCTCAGCTGCGGTACGTTTTGTCTTCTTCCTCCACACGTACGATGGTTTCTTGGAGTCTAGCTCCACCTCGGAATCACTTGCGTACATGCGAGCTCCTTTGTCCCTCTTGGACTTCTTCTTCTTGACGTCGTCACGCGAACCGGGTTTTCCCTTTTCCAACTCCAATGCTACTGATTTACTACCTGTAATAGAACACACAACAGCATATTCCTCCAATTCGCTCCCAAGCTGGGGCAGAGGTGTTACGGTAGCAATGGGGATATCACAGATAGGAGCTATAGGCTCGATAGGAACCGAAGCTTTGTCATGCGTGAATAAATCAGGTGCGATATCAGATAAAGGAAGTGCGTAGCATGGTGACACAGGCATAGGACCCTTACTAACATGAGACTGCGTGAATACTAAATTCTCCCCACCTATTTGAAAACTCAGAGTCTGTAACCCAACATCAATAACCGCTTGGGCAGTATGCAAGAACGGTCTTCCCAAAATGATGGGAGTGTGAGAATCCTCAGGTATATCTAAAACTATGAAATCGACCGGGATAAATAATTTTCCTATTTGCACAGGAACATCCTCTATGATTCCTAAGGGTCGAGACAAGGTCCTATCTGCCATCTGTACCGTCATGTTTGTACACTGAAGCTTTGTAAAGCCTAACCGTTTGGCTAAAGACAAAGGTAAGACGCTAACACTAGCTCCTAGGTCACATAACGCGTTGTCTATTAGATAGGTACCTATATGACATGGTATAGAAAAACTACTTGGGTCAGACAGCTTAGGGGGGCATTTGTTCTGGAGGAACGCAGAGCATTCCTCGGTTAAAGCTACAGTCTCTACAGTGTCTACGGACCTCTTACGCAAAGGAATTTCTCGCATAAATTTCAGATAAGAGGGTACCTTTAATAAGAGGTCTGCAAAAGGAACGTTCACCTTGAGATTGCGTACAATATCAGCGAACCGAGCAAATTCCTTCTCGACCTTAGCCTTCTTCAATCGACCTGGAAACGGAACTGGAATGTCAGGATTACCACGTTGCATATCCTTGACAATTGCATTGTTAATCATCCGCTTGCTTAACCCCTTCGAACAAGCCTTAGTAGATATGAGGCGATATGATATTTGAATGTGATTTATATGCAATTAGTCACATGATAGGAAGTTTTTCCCGTGACTGTTTAATTGTATGATATATGTCGTGTTGACTAAGTACTCATAGAGAATTATGATTTTATGGCATGTTGACCATTCTAATTTTAAATGAGTACCTTAGACCATGACATTGATAGGCTTTACTATCTTTAACGAGTATATAGTTCACAGCTTGATAGCTTTTGTGTCACTGGCCTGGGATTTTGATACCAAGCCGGGGCATGGCTTCCTAATTGCTTCCACTTTGGGAATGGAGCCAGCTTAAGTACTAGCCAACTCTGCTTAGGGGGTCTCCTAGTAGAGATTCTCATGTACTTTTGGTCATGAGACAGGGAATGGGTTAGCTGTTGTCGCTAGGTCTGCGCAGTCTAGGACTAGAATGTTTATCCTACCTTGTGGTATAGACTCGAGTTACAGAAGTCGACTATTGACTGTGCTAAGAACTTATGCCTGTTTCTAGACGTATTGGTCTTTCATGTTTGATGATTCTATGAATCGTAGAAGGTGAGATGCAAGCCGGCTACGGTTGATAGAGTTTGGATTTCCGGTTGTTAACTGATTCACATAATAGCTTGCATGAGTGGCTTAGCCTTCATATGCTAGGTTATATGTTAGTTATTTATTTCATAACATGAAAAGCATATCGTATATGTTAAGGCTTTGTATTTTCCATATACATCTCTTTTATGCTATTCATGTTTTATTAAACTCGACATTTCGTGGCTGGGAGAACTCGGAGTTATTCCCCACTGACTGTGGCTTCCGTGTTTACATTTAATGCGGTCGACAGGTTTGTGATGCATGCTTGGGTACATTGACGAGCTAGCGAGTGAAGTATTACCTTGGACCTATATTCGGTTCTTAGGATTGTATTATTTAATACACTTTTTTATTTCCGTATTTATTAGGGAGATATGTCTCCCGTTTTAGATACTTCTTATGTATAATATTATTTCCTTTTTGTTATGAACCTTTTTTCTTTAAGACACCTTTGTTATGATGAATATATTTAATGGTAGGTTCCGGTTTTAAAATTTACCGATTTTCACTAAAGTGAACCTATTAAAAACGTATTCTCATCTTTTATTTATTTAAATTACTTGTTTATCTTTCCGAAAATTCGAGGGTGTCACAGTTGGTATCAGAGCATTTCGCTCCCGACGCACGTGTGTGTACCCTAGTATAAATAACTTGACCTTAATAAAATAATAAACTTGTGAGATAGATGGTAGGATGGGTAGATTAGGATTTATGTTGTAGTCTCTTTGTGCTTGCTAAATGATAAGTACTAATCTGTGTTTTCTTTTGTAAGATGGCTCCTCCAAGAAAAGCTGTAGATAATGCAATCCTACAAGCTCTTACTCAGATTCTTCAGAATCAACAAAACCAACCTGTTCCTGCTCCTCTTCCTACTCCGCCTCCAGAAGGTGCCCCTGGCACTTATACTTGGGTGGCAAATCAATTAACTCGAAACAACACCAAGACGTATGGTGGTGAAGTAGATCCAGTGGCACTCACTGAATGGTTCCGTGAATTGGAGAAGAGTTTTGCCTTGTATGAAGTTCGTAAAGGTGACAAGGTGAAATTGGCTTCTCATTTCCTTGTGAAAGAAGCGGATAGATGGTGGTCTATGACTGGTCCTACTTCTATTCTTGAACCTAGCTTTGGTTGGGATCGCTTTAAGGATCTAGTTGAAACTAGATTCTATCCAAAAGAGCTGAAACAACAAAGACTTAAAGAGTTCATGGAATTGAAGCAAGGAAATCATTCTGTTCAAGCCTTTACCGATAAATTCAATGAACTTTCTCACTATGCCACTAGACTTGTCAAAAATGAAGATGAAAAAGTTTTCTTTTATCTTGAAAAGCTTACTTAGGCCTAGTGCTTCTCCTTGGGGTTCTCCCGTTCTCTTTGTGAAGAAAAAGGATGGTTCTATGCGACTTTGTATCGATTATCGTGAACTTAATCGTGTGACAGTCAAGAACAAATATCCTCTTCCACGAATTGATGATCTCTTTGACCAATTACGTGGTGCTTCTACTTTTTCCAAGATTGATCTTAGATCGGGTTATCATCAAATTCCAGTTCGTGAATCCGATATTCCTAAGACTACTTTCAGCACGAGATATGGACATTTCGAATTTAAAGTGATGCCTTTCGGATTGACTAATGCTCCTGCTATCTTCATGGATCAAATGAATCGTACCTTTAGTGAGTACCTCGATAAATGTGTTGTAGTATTCCTTGATGATATTTTGATCTTTTCTAAATCTAAGGAAGAACATGCTGATCACCTCCGAACCATTTTGGGTGTTCTTTGACGCCAAAAATGGTACGCTAAGTTCTCTAAATGTGAATTCTGGTTGCCCGAGGTATCTTTCCTTGGTCATGTTATTTCAAAAGACGGTGTTATGGTCGATCCAGCTAAGATTGAGGCCGTGGTGGAATGGAAGAGTCCGAAAAATGTGTCCGAGATTCGGAGTTTCCTTGGTTTAGCGGGTTATTACCGTCGGTTTGTGAAAGATTTCTCTAAGTTAGCAAGACCGATGACTCAATTGCTAAAGAAGGAAGCAAAGTATATCTGGACCGATGAATGTGAAAATGCCTTCTTGGAATTAAAGAAGAGATTGACTACCGCACCGGTGTTGACTTTACCAGATGATGAAGCTGATTATGATGTCTATTGTGATGCTTCTAAGCATGGTTTGGGATGTGTCTTAATGCAGAATAGAAAAGTCATTGCATATGCTTCTCGACAACTCAGGGTTCATGAAGTGAACTACCTGACTCATGATCTTGAGTTAGCAGCTGTGGTGCATGCATTGAAAACTTGGAGACACTATCTTATTGGAGTTCATGTCGAATCTATACCGATCATAAAAGCTTGAGGTGCATCTTTACTCAGAAGGAGTTGAATATGAGACAGAGAAGATGGTTAGAGTTAGTGAATGATTATGATGCCGAGTTGATTTACCATGAAGGAAAGGCAAATGTTGTGGCAGATGCATTGAGTAGAAAGACTAGTCATTCATTGAATGCTCTTAGTACTTTACCCGATGAACTGGTAACAGAATTTCAGAAGCTTAAGATACAGTTTGTTGGGAAAGGATTCGATTATCTTGGTGCTTTGACTGCGGAACCCGATTTCTATCGAGAGATTCGTACTTATCTACCGGAGGATGCTACTTTCATAGCCATACAAGCAAAAATCCTTGTAACACCCGGAAATGTACCCTATTTTTCTAGTAGAAATATTTTACGAAATCTTTTCAGTAATTTTAAGTTTTAATTAAGAATTTTAAGTTTCGAATCAAATTTAGAATTTCCGAGTTCGTATTTGGAATTTCCGCGAGATTCCATGAAAATCCCGTCTTAAGACGAGTTTGACTTTCCTTGACTTTTGAGTCCGTCTTTGACTTTTTGTTGACTTTTCTCCTACACAACTCACACTACTTCCTTAACCTAAATTTCATTCAACACAAAATCAAACACAAACCAAATTTTACTTCTTCCTTAAGAAACCTTGCCTCCATAGCTTTTCGATCTTTGATTCATCCTAGCTCGTTCATTACTCGATAGAATTCACGTAAGTTCGTCTCATTCTTCTCCCCTTACCTTCCTCTATCCGTATTGATATTAAAATCATCGTCTTTCCCGCTTTTCAATCTTTCCGTCTTTCTCAAGATGAATTTTATTCATCTTTTATGATCTAATTGTAGGTGGTGACCTCTAAGATCCCGACAAAGACTATTACCTTATTGAAGAGGAGCTTGACGATTAGTAGAGACGCTTTAAGGTAACGGTGAAGGGTTACTCGATATCATTTACGTGTTTTATGTGATTTCTAGGATAGAAACCGTATGTAGATTATGGTTAGTAAGCTTATGACTTGTATTGTTGTTGGTGGATGTTGTTAGTTGTTAATTGATATGAGAATTGATGATTTGTAATGATAAATGAGGTTTTTGTTGTTGATAACATGTTGATTTTTGTTCGTCCGTGAATCCCGTGAAGGACGCAGGCTGCGTTGGGGGATGCAGGCTGCGTCGTAGGACGCAGGCCGCGTCACCCGCTGCCAACAGAATTTTTCCTGCACTGACCCTTTTTCGTAAAATGATCATATCTCCTTCGTTACTTGCTTGTTTTGGGCGTGTGACATCTCGTTGGAACCGTAAGAGGTTAAGCTATCACCTCGACTTAGAATTTCTGCATTCCCATATGTAGAACTCTAGTTATGACCGTTTGAAGTGGACCCTTGTTTTCGTTGGTTTCCAAACAACATTGTTTTGGAGAGGTGATCTATGTTTTTATTCCTTAGGCTTCATAAACTTGTTGTAATGCTTATGTATCATGTATTGACTCATGTTTATCATATTTAAACTTATATGATTCCCTTTTCTCATGTTTTTGTGACGGTTTTTGGTATGTTCCCACTTTGAGTCGGTTTTTAC
>JAIUZE010049931.1:0-26097 GCA_022085475.1 Heliosperma pusillum
TGCATATGCTTTGAGCATGACAAGCCGTTACCAAGCAAATCCAGGTGAGAGTCACTGGATAGCCGTAAAGAACATCCTTAAGTACTTGAGAAGGACCAAGGATTCGTTCTTAGTGTTTGGAGGCGAGACTGAGGTACGTGTAAAGGGTTACACAGATGCCAGTTTCCAAACAGATAGGGATGATATGAAATCCCAATCCGGCTACGTTTATATGATGAATGAAGGAGCTGTTTGCTGGAAGAGTTTCAAGCAAAGCGTTACAGCGGATTATACAACAGAAGCAGAGTACCTTGCAGCGTCTGAAGCTGCAAAGGAAGCTGTGTGGATTCGGCAATTTTTGGAAGGACTAACAGTAGTCCCTACTGCCAAAGATCCTATCACAATTTATTGTGATAACAGTGGGGCTATTTTCAGGCAAAAGAGCCCAAGTCTAGTAACAAGTCTAGACATGTACTTAGGAAATATCATGTAATTAGAGATTACGTGGACAGGAAGGAAATTGACATTTGTAAGGTTGGGACAGATGACAACATTGCTGATCCTTTAACCAAGCCTTTATCAAAGGCTAAGCATGATGGTCATGTCGTCACAATGGGACTGAGAGTTGTGCGTCTGCGTGTGCCAGAATTCCTTTAGATTATTGTAATATGTAATAATTGAATGTTGTATATATTCATATGGATAATGACATCATGTTGTTCGGGTATTTATTTTAATCTTTATTTAGTTTGACTTAAAATGAAGTATTTGTTTATCCGAATAGATTGTTGGACCCTATTCAAGTGAATAGGACGAACTTAGTATTTTGTTCCTAGTCACTCAATGAGGTGACGTCTCGAAATGACTAGATTGTAAGTCGATCGATGGTTGGTTCAGCAACATGGGGTCATGGAGATGACTGGTCGTTTACATAGACAGACTGTATGACACTCTGTCGGACAGTGACATTGTAGAGACCCTTAAATCAATTATTTGATGCCTGGTCGTGGCAGGGTCTTCTATCTTATTCCTATAAGTCGATTCTTTTGACTGGCGACCGTCTATCTGAGTCGGTGCAGTTTCCGATTGGTTTTGGTTGATGTTCTAGGTCGTGCCGTAAAAGGAGGCCGATGGACTTCTTCTGGATCATGGTGATCTGCATCATACAGAGTAGATGGATCAACAGGAATTGTCCACCCACGTTGGGTAAAAACATCTTTAGGCCACTCGAGGAGTAGTTACTGTAAATGCGTGGCCACGCTCGGAAAGAGATCTATGGTAGATTTTCCGGTCAGACAGTTACTCTCCCTATCGAGAAAACCACTCTAGATATTGTCAATCGCAAGTGCGACCTGGAAGACACCTTGCGGTGAGTGGGAGATGAGATAAAGAGACAAGAGAATCGGTGACGCACACTTGTGTCAGACAAGTGGGAGATTGTTGGAGTAGGTGTCCTCCACAAATAGTGCGCCACATAATAAATCTTATTAAGGAATATAATTGGGATATTTATTGACTATATATATGATTAGTCAGTTGATTAACGTAAATCAATAACGGTTGGCTGACTAGAGTTTGACGTTATTGTCGTATGACGGCGGTGATCAACTGATCCCTTTCGGTCACACCTAAAGGATGAAATCCAAATAGTAACTAATTATTTGTATACGATACAGTTAATTAGTACATTACATATATTCGATATGTATGAGAGTTAATTGTTACAAATTGAGTTAAGAACTCAAATTCAATTAAGTTTATTTTTCAATTATGCGATAATTGACTAATAAATTTATATCTTATTTTAATACGATTAAATAGGATTTAACTTAGTAATTAATCGTTAAATTACTAAATTAGTTGAGGTTTTGAGATAGAGGTAATTAGTTAATTATATTTACAAAGAGTTGTAAAATAAATTAACTAAGCATTGTGGGACCCATTATATATTGATATAATGGTAGAATACTACTTAAAATGTTAAGTACATATTATTCATTTATTTGTGTCATATAATTGTTATATGATCAAATTAACACTTAATTATACAAGATAATTAAGCATATGATTAATAAGTATTTGTGGGACAAATATCAAAAATCAAAATGGATCAAATTGAGGCTCACATGGCCGGTTATGGTGAAGTCAAATGGTGATGATGGTTGTTCTTATTCATACTCACAAGCAACATATGCTTATGACATGAATAGTAAACATGATATCATTTTATTCACTACAACACATTACCACCTTACATGGCAATAAAATAAGAAGAAAAAAGTCACTCTTGGGTGATGATAGAGCCGGCCCTTATGGCTATAAATTGAGCAATTGTTGTTCAATTTATTCACTTCTTCATTCTTACTTATTTTATCATTCATCTCTCAAAACTCATCTTCTCACTACAACTCTCATATACTAATATTTCCTAAGTATTACTAGTGTAGTAATATAGTCTAATATTAGTAGTATATTATCTATCTTATTATCTAGTTAATAATAAGGGTAGATTGTTTGGTTCATCTTGGTGCAACTAAGAGGAGATCTTCTACTTTGGAGATTATTTGTGTTCAACCATATTTGTAGCTCAAGATCAACAAGAAGGAGTTCTTGTTGTGCCCTTATATTTTCCATACCAATGTGAGGAAATTTCTTCTCTTATATAAATGTCTTTATATTTGCATGCATGTTACATAGATCATTATAAACTAAATTAAAAAGTAATTTAGTAAATAATTAGAGGAGTCTAATTAAGGTCTATGGACTTTCATCTTTGTCACCAACCTTTGCTTTCTTACTAACACATGCAATATATCTGTGGTTTGATCTAAAACATAAATCCCATTCATGAAAAACTGCTTTACCATAAATCATTTCGTTTAAAGAGAAAATACAGCTATTATCCTTTATTACAAACGAAAAGCCGTCCTTATCTAGTACGGAAACTGAAATAATGTTTTTAGATAAACTGGGTACATAGTAACAGTTATTCAGAAATAACTCAAATCCACTCGGGAGTTGGATTACATATGTTCCCACTGAAACGGCAGCTACTCTTGCTCCATTCCCCACTCGCAGGTCCACATCACCCCTTGCGAGAGTTGTGATGTTTTTTAGACCCTGCAAATGATTGCACAGGTTAGAACCACAACCAGTATCTAGTACCCAAGTTCCGAAACTTGCATGGTTGATCTCAATCATATGAATAAAAGAAGAAGACATACCAACAGGAGAGACGCGGCCTGCTTTTATGTCCTCACGGTACACGAGGCCGTTCCTCCTCCAATGCCCAAACTTGTGGCAGTGGTGGCACTCCACGTTACCTTCATCGCTCTTTGTCTTGCCTTGTGAGCTACCGCTTGTCTCACCAGGCCCACTCTTGCCTTGCCCTGGCTTTTTGAACTTCGGCTTCCCTACAGCTAGGTTGGCCTTAGCCTTGCCCATACCTTTGCCCTTGTTTGCTATCATGAGAACGTCCTGTTTCAGACTCCCACTCAATTTCAGATTACTCTCTGTCTGTACAAGGAGTGAGTGGAGCTGATGAAGACTCTTCTTCATATCATTCATATAGTAATTTGCCCTGAAAAGGGCAAAACCATCATGAAGTGAATGAAGAACGCGGTCTATGACGATCTTCTCATCGATTTTGCAAAACCATCATGTAAGTGGAAAATCAACGAACTCGGAAATTCTAAACTAGACACGGGAAATTTAATTCTAGACTAAAACTAAATTTCGTTGAAAAGTATCCGTATAATATTTTTACTATAAAAATAGGGTACATTTGCGGGTGTTACATGCTTGACAAGCTTCAAACTACTTTGGTTCATCAATCACTAATAAAATTTACTAAGAGTAGTAATAATGTTTATTAGTCATATTTTTAAGGAGTACTACTTATTATACTAGTGTAGTATTTAGTAGTGATTAAGGGTAGTCTTGGGTGCAACTTATTGGAGAGTTCTTATTCTAAGAACTTGGAGATAATCCTTATATCATAAGCTCAAGATCAAGTAGGAAGGAGTCCTATCTTGTGCCCAAAATCCGTTTAAATCAATGTAAGGAACAATTTCTTCTTCCTTCTTTGTATTTAGTTATGCATGCATAAGATCTATATAGTTTAAGAGTAAACTATTTGTAAAATGATATTAGAAATGTCTAAAATTGAGTTTAAGAAACTTACAGTATGGAACTTTCTCTCTTTTGTATTTCAACTGTTTGTCTCTTTTCTTGGCTTGGATAACATCAAGTTTTTTTCTTCTTCTTTTTTTTCTTTTTTGTTTATCGTTTTTTTCTTTTTTTTTTCGTTTTTTTCTTTTCGTTTGCTGCAGATATGGCTGTTGGAATGACTGCGGTTGATCGAGCCCCCAGGTAATGTGCCACGATATCGTTCTCGATCAAATGCTATGAGAACTAGACTTTACATGGTGGACTTCACCCGGATATGCAACTATTGGGAAAATAAGCTGAAAAGTGAAGGTGGCCCGTTGATCCGATGAATCGTGCCATGGTGGCATCTTAGGTAAGTCACTAGAGCATCATCTCTAGACCCGACTCGGTCAGTTCGCATTCCTGGCTTGGAATTTATGATATGTGTATTTCCGGAGAGATTGTTGAGGCAGGTGCGCCTTAAACAGAAAATCCCGAGACTTTATACCGTTCCCTAGACTGCCCTGGCACATACTGCAGAGTCTTGTCGAGAATGGGTCACTAGGTGGGTTCACAGAAACATGTGGTTCATACCCGTTCCAATTGGCTCTTTATGGGTATGTGGCTCATACTTGCAATGGAGAAAGGCTAGTAACGCCGAAGAACGTGAGAAGCTGATGAAACACGAGCCTGTAGATGACAAGCTCCGCGAAATGGCTAAGGAGAACCAAAAGTAACTGATTAAAGGGAAAGAAGAAGCCAGATTACTAGTTGTTCGTCTAGTGATGAAACCGAACGCAACTCCTGCCGTGAAGATGGTGGTTGATATAAATGGTAAGGCTAGACCGCGAGAAAGACCCTTGGTGATTAGGTCTGAGATAGCACAAGAGCGCCCGGCTCGTGATCGAGACAAGAAGAATGACAAATGCGAAAAAGGCAAGGGGAAGATGGAAGAATAGCCTTAGTCATGTCATATTATTTATTATTATTTAAGTTGTAATAAATGGCGGGGTTTTTAGAATCCTAGCCTATTTTTATTTCAGTATTTATTTTATGTATGTGGTGTATTACTATTATTTATGGGATAATGAATAAAAGATGAACTTAGTAAAGAAGCTGATGAGATTTTCCTTTCTTATTCTTATCGAATTTCAAATGCAAAGGCATATGTCCTTCTATTTACATTTAAAATAATGACGAGTTGAATCCTGTGAAGGATTGCCTATGTAAACATTAAAAAAATGAAATCAAACCCTGCGCGTAGTTCGAAAAAATGTAAAAGAATAATCGTTCGAAGCAAGAGCTTGTAATGAACTAAGAAAAAGGTAACATTAGTTTCAACTAGCGAGGGGCCGGTTTTGTTTCGTGTTGCACGAACGGCACGTGGGTTACGCCAGGCGCGTTTTTTTTTTACCTATGCTAAGGGTAGTAATGTTGCAATTGGTCTAGGTTGGTAAGGTTAGCGAATTTGTTCCCATCAAAAGGTAGGAGAGCTCCGACTGATTTAAGCACCAAATCCCCTTCTTTGATCTTCCTGGACTTAACCTGTTTATTAAAGGCTCGTTTGATACGTGCCTGATATGTCTGTACATTATGTAATGTGCGCATCTTTCGGTCGTTCAAGAGGAGAAGTTCATCATATATATCTATCGTCCAATCAGCTTGCGGAATTTGACTTTCCAATAGAATACGTAGAGATGGGATTTGCAGCTCAATTGGTTTTACAACTTCCATCATGTACGTCAAATAGAAAGGAGTGGCCCTAATGGAGCCTAACCGAGGTGCGATAGCCCCATAATGCAAAGGGTATTTTTCTTGGCCAATCACGGTAATTGTCGATTATTTTCTTGAGGACTGTGACGACATTCTTATTAGCTGCCTCTACCGCGCCACTAGTCTGAGGTCTGTAAGGGGAGGAATGATGATGCTTGATTTTGTATTTGGATAGCAATTGCTCAGTCTCAGCCTGGAAATGTGATCCATTATCACTGATTATTTCATGTAGAGAACCATATCGACATATGATATTGGTTTGTATGAACTTTGCCATATTTTTAGCGTTGAGACTAGTGTAGGATGTTGTTTCGACCCATTTAGTGAAATAATCGATAGCTACCAAAATGAAATAATGACCTCCTGTTACGGCCCGGGTGATCTTTCCAATGATGTTGATTCCCCAAGCAGAACATGGCCAAGGATATGTCATGGTGTAAAGCATCGAGGGATAAACATGTTGCACGTTCCCGAAGATATGGCAATTATGCCAGTGTCTGACGTACTTAATACAGTCTGACTCCATTGTCGTCCAGTAATATCCTAGATGCGTAATATTCTTTGCCATCATGGGTGCTCCCATGTGGGTACCGCATTCTTCATCATGAACTTGTTCCATTACCTTTTGTGATTGCAAACGATCAAGGCAACGCAAGATGACACCAAGAGGTGTTCTTTTGTACAACTCTCCTTGCATAAGGAGGTATTGAATGGCTCGGAGGCGGATGGCGCGTTGTCCTCTCTTTTCTATTTCTAGTGGGTATATACCACTGAGTTTGAAGTTTAGAATGGTTTGGAACCAGGGTTCCTCTAGGCTTTCCTCTTCATCTGTAAGCTGGCAAATAGGCTAGTTCTTACCGCCGTTCGATTCAAAAAGGCATTTCGATCATGTTGTCTGGCATATTGATCAAGGCTTCAAGTTTCGCAAGAGCGTCTGTGAACTGATTGTCTTCGCACGGTAGATGTAGATAAGTGACTTTATCAAATAATTGGGCGACCCAATCTATCCTAGTCTGATAGGGTGCTAGACTTTCACTTCGAATTTTCCATGATCCTGTAACTTGGTTAATGATCAAGGAGGAGTCACCATGAACTCGAAGATTCTTAATGCCTAGACTTATTGCTGCTTGTAGGCCAATGAGGAAAACTTCATATTCTGCTGCGTTATTTGTCATCTCGGAGTCCAGCTTGACAGATAGTACGGTATGCTCACCTTCACGAGAAATGAGCGATACTCCTACTCCAAATCCTCTTAAATTTGATGCGCCATCAAAATAGAGGTCCCAGGAGTCTACACAAGTCTGTAGTATGTCCTCATTCTGAAATGACCAAATGTCTAATGATTGGGCATCGTTGATAGGATTATCTGCGAAAACCTCAGCAATGGTTCGTCCCTTTATGACTTTCAGAGGTACATACTTGAGATCGAACTCTGAGAGAATTAAGGTATATCTTGCCGAATGTCTGTTGAGAATGGGTTTCTCGAAGAGGTATTTGACATGGTCCATTTTAGAGTACACCTTGACGGAGTAGCTAAGCATGTAGTGGCGTATCTTCTTTGTTGCCTACACAAGAGAGAGGCATGTCTTTTCGAGAGGAGTGTATTTACACTCATAGTCTAAGAACTTCTTACTAAGGTAGTAGATAGCTCTTTCTTCTTTCCAATGGTCTGTGCAAGCATAGCCCCCATGGTTGTTTTTGTGACTGTGAGATATAAACCAAGAAGTTGATCTCGTTAGGGAGGCATTAACACTAGTGGCTTAGCCAATATCTCCTTGATCATGTCAAATGTTTTTTGCTGTCGTCATCACATACAGTATGATCTATTTTCGTTAGCATTCTGAAATAAGATTCGCAGATCATAGTGTGTTTTGATATAGACCGGCTCATATAGTGGACCTTGCCCAGGAATCCTCTAACCTCCTTCTCGCTTTGGGGCTGCGGCATTTTGATTGAGGCTTTGAGCTTCGATGGATCAATTTATATTCCCCTCTAGCTGACGACATATCCTAGAAGTTTGCCTAATGTTACTCCAAATGCACATTTCTGAGGATTAAGTCTCATGTCGTATTTGCCCAATCTGAGGAAGAATTTGCGAAGGTTGTCGATGTTTCCTTTTCTGTCCTTGGACTTGAAAATCATATCATCTACGTACACCTCTACTTCTTTATGCATCATATCATGTAACAACGTTGTCGCGGTACGTTGATATGTAGCTCCGGCATTAATTAGCCTAAATGGCATAACCGTGTAGCAATATGTGCCCTATTGAGTGAAAGATGTTGTCTTATGCATATCTTCGTTGGCCATTTTTGTCTGATTATACCAGGCATACTCATCCATGAAGGATAACAATGCGTGATCTGTTGTATTATATACCAATATGTCGATATGTTGTAAAGAGAAATCGTCCTTGGGACTTGCTTTCTTGAAGTCTCTAAAATCAACACAAAGCCGGATTTGCCCATCCTTTTTGGTACAGGCACTACGTTAACCACCCAGTCAGAGTACTCGGAAACTTTGATGAACCCGGCTTTGAATTGCTTATCGACCTATTCTTTGATCTTAAGAGCCCATTCAGTCCTCATTCGACGAAGCTTCTACTTTACAGGTTTGAAACCTCGTTTGATTGGAATTCGGTGTTCTGCAATATCTCTGTCGCTCCCTGGCATGTGTCTGTAAGACCAACCGAAAAAGTCTTTGAACTCGTGTACGAGCTCGACGAAATTGGCCTTTTCGGTCGGGTTTAAAGTCGTCCATATCTTAAGTTCTCGAGGTTCTAGTTTGGTTCCTACGTCGATGGGTTCGGTATTTTCGATGACTAGTTCCCCTTCCCCCTCCTGTCG
Source organism: Heliosperma pusillum (assembly GCA_022085475.1). Classification (NCBI taxonomy): domain Eukaryota; kingdom Viridiplantae; phylum Streptophyta; class Magnoliopsida; order Caryophyllales; family Caryophyllaceae; genus Heliosperma; species Heliosperma pusillum. The sequence goes on from JAIUZE010049931.1 coordinate 8,748, forward strand.
TATTTCTTTAATTATATAGGGAGGTAATTCGATTGAGTTTGGGTCAGGATCATCCTCATTATCATCGTAAATAGAACTGCATTCATAAAAACACAAGGAGTAAGCATAATCCGATTTATTCATATTAAATTTTGAAAATAGTTGAAACAAAGAGGCCATCTTTTTAGTAGTCAATGGCGGTAAGGGAACAGTTGTTTGGACATTACCCAAGCTGCTGTTATTATTCGATGCTATTCTAGGAGAAACAAAGGGATGGGGGGCCGGGTGACGATAGGAGGAGACTCTCTAGGAACTTCGCTAGATTCAAACTCTGTCTCCGACTCAAACTCCGACTCGAATTCATTGTCTCCTAGTTCTCCTTTGAACATCTCTCCTTCTCCTGTACTCACCATGAAGAGCTTTCCTTAATTGTTAGTCCACTTGATCGACTTTCTCCATCCTTTTGGCTGGCTTGAGCCAGCGTCGATGATCAATGTTGTAGGGTTGAAATGATCATCCTGAAGTATCATGGGAATGATATCATCCTAAGCAGCTCTGACGAATCGATCTTCCCCAAACAGGAGACTAACGGCTTGCTCGCCTAAACAAGGTATTTGACGGGTTTTGACGGTAGGAACCGTTTCTGAGGGGATAAAGTATCAATCGTGGAAGACCTCGATTCCAGTTGATTATATTCCCTTATAGTGCCACGGTTTGGGAAACCCGTGAAAGTATTCTTGACTTCCCTCCCTAACGAAGTATCTATTCAGAGTAGGGAGATAAGGTCGCATCTGGATTCCTCTATCTTTACAATTTTGGACTTTAGTAAGCATTTCTATGGTTTCTTCCTTCGTGGGTTTGTACCCCAATCCTAATGGTATCTTTCCGGAATTCCCCTCTTTGTAAGGTGCAAAAGTACTCTTCCTGATGAGGCTCAATGGCATTCCTGGGAAGTATCCCAGGGATTAGAGTATGTGGTTGACCACTAAGTTGGAGTATGGGTTGAAGTATAAAGGTGCCAATTCACTCTCTACGAAATTTATGCTCTAAAATCCCCCAAGCTCATATACTAAATATGTGACTACATGGTTGCTGGAAATTTTCTCTATTATAGCCTTGATAGATAACAAAGTGATCGTCACTACTTTGCCATCTAGAAAATTTTTGATATTCTGGTGCAAGGTGGATGTTACCGCTTTGGAAGCGTAAATCCAAGGCCTCCCTAGAAGTATATTAAAAGATGCTTCCACAATCTGGAAGTTAACCTTTCGCTCAATTGGCCCAGTGGCTATAGTGAGGTTGACTAGCCCTACTACCTTACGTCGTGTTCCATCATATGCTCGAAAACCTTCGTTGGTAGGAGCCCAATCTGATTATTTCATGCCCAACTTACGTGCTCTTTTTAGTTGTATGACATTGATTGCGAAGCCATCATCTATCAAAGTCATTGGTACGTTCTTCTTTACGCATGTGATTGTAATAGATAGAGCGTGATTGTGACTGGCGCCGAAAGAAGGCAAATCCTCATCTGAAAAAGTAAGTGAGGTTACTTAGCTTAATTGAGGCTTGGAGGACAAAGTTTCCTACGTCGTCAGGTGTAGAGTTGTTCGCTACATTCAACTTTTCCAATGCTTTTTATAAATCTTGGCGATGGGGAAATGAACTCGCAACTAACTGCCAGACTGAAAGATATGCGTTTGTCTTCTATAGTTGTTTTAGTAGATGGTCGTTAGATGTATTTTTTCCATCATTTCGGGTGACGACATTGGTGTTAGCAACTGCACCATTAATGGTAGGATCATTAATGGGAGGACCATTCTGAGAGACATTTTGATAAGAATACCCTTAACGAGTAAGATAGTCTATATCTTGATCTTCGCTAGCTTTGACTATATCTTCACTATCTTTGACTTGATAATGTTTCGTGCGGTATTCATCCTCATAGTCATTGGCCCATATTCCGTTGACGTTATTGAGTTCACTCTATCTGACGATTTTGGCTTCCAAAGTGATTACTCTCTCGACTAGATTATCACATGTTATGACCAGCTCTTGCATCATAGACTCTTGAGATAGAACTGGAACTCGTGGTACGCTTTCCAGGGGCGTGGCGCCTGGAGTGCCTAGGGATGCTACAATGGTTTCAAGCTCTGAAACTTGCTTACTTACACTATTAGCCCATGCGATAAAGTCGTCGATGGTAGGAGAAATGGTAGAATATCTTTCTTCATCTTCCAACATATGAACCTTATCTTCGACTGGGGAGATGAGGTGTGAACAATCCAAGGTAGATTCTTCATTTGTAATCATCATAAATCCAAGAGGATTCTGAGTATTGTTAGGGGACCATCTTCAATCATATCTTGAATGACATGCTTCAATTTGTATCATTTCTCCGTATAATGTCCTTTTCCTCTATGATATTCGCAGTAGGCATTCTCATCCCAGAATCTATTTTTCTTCTCTGGATTAGGCGTAGGTCCTATGGGTTAGAGCTTGCTTTGCTGTATCAACATTTTCAAGGCTTTGGAATATGTATCACCGATGCTTGTGAATTTTGTTTTGGGGTTGTTCTTCTTAGAGGATTCGACAAGATTGACTTCATCGGTCTTGTTAGTAAAGCCATAAGAACGACTCGTTGAGCCTTGATATCCGCGACCAACCTTTTTGGAAAAGAGCCTTTTTCAGATATCGTCTTCAATTCTTGTTCCTATCACAGTTAAGTCTTTGAAAGACTTTATGTTTTGGTTTCTCAGGTGGTTTGCATAAATAGGTCTCAAATTGTCCACGGAGTTTTCCACAAGAGTATCTTCATGTGGAAGTTCAACAAGTAGTGTGCTAGTCTTCCTCCACCTACTTAGGAAGTCGGAGAAACCTTCTTTCTCATTTTGGGTAAGAACCTCTAAAGTACGCATATTGACTTGAATATCAGCATTGTCGGCGTACTGCTTGGCAAACTCAATTGTGGCATCATCCAAGGTTATAATTTTATTAGGCTCCATAGAATAGAACCACTGCTTAGGATTGGTGTCGAGAGTTGAAGGAAAGATACTTAGGAATATCTCGGATTTGATGCCTTTGATAGACATATAATCTTTGAAGGCACGAATGGAATTCAAAAGGTTCTCATGCCCCTTGAACTTTGGGATGTCATTCATGTTGAAGTTGGTTGGGAATTGAGTACTAACGGCTTCATATTTGCGATTATTTTCCCTGTAAATGTCATCCCCCTTGAGGTACATTAGTTGCTCCTCCAGATATTGGAGTCGCCTTTTTTAGCTTCAGTAAGAACTGGTGAGGGGTCGACTTTTGGTTGTCCCAAAAAGGGTGGAAGGTTATCACGCACACTAGCATCAGGAATGTGTGCAGGAGGAAGCCTAGTTTCTACGGCAAAAAATTGACCTTAAATGGCATTGAGGCGAGCATAAGCTTGGTCCTGACTTGTTTGGAGACGGATGGGCGCAGCTAGGATTAGATCATTATCATTCGGGTTTGGGTCGGCTAGATGAACTCTTGATTAAATAGTTCTCGTCATCTTGAAAACTGGGGCAAGAGACCAACGACGAATCAAAACACAATCGATTATTCTAGCACACTTACTCAAAAGGACTCGATTTGTGAAGCGGGAGTGTGCCACTGTGCTAAGTGAGTTTTGAAAATGACAAAATTTGAAATGTTTGTCCTAAGCAACCGTAGTGTAGTTGTAGGAGTGACGACTCAAAGTGGAGAAAACACGATTTTGACTGAACATTTGGGCAGAGTTTCATCTCATTTTGCGCTACTTCAGGCCACCTTTGATAATGCTTTACAGTTTTGAAAAGAATTTTTTTTAAAAAAAAGTTCATCATGGTTTTATTTAAAAAATGGTGATCATGTATAGATTATACACATTTATACATGCATTATAACGGTATGCTGAGTACATTTAAAATGGTTTTCGCTTAAAGGGTGGGTTGCCATAACAAGCAATCAAACCCGGGCCTATGGAGAGGTCTGCGCCAAACATGAGTAAGGTCGGTTCCTAGTCCATTTCCTCAAGTAGTGAAAGCCCTTGATACTAACATGAGTACGTACCGCGGTTTGGTTGACGTCAATCGCTGTCCATCCTTAGACCCAGATAAGAATTTGGACCGTCCAGACGGGGCGATTGGTCGAAATGGGTGGGGTTGGGCCTAGGAAGGCCGAATAAAACGACGTAAGAAGGTCGAGTAATGAAAACCGACAACTGTCTCGTATAAAATATTCCCTAACCTTGTTCAAGTTTTACCCTGGGTAACACGTAAGTGTATATTCCCCAGCGGAGTCGCCAAACTGTGGTACACAAGGGACCACGGAGAGGCGCGCTTGGGAGGACAAGCGTAAAAATTCGCATTCATGGAGTCGCCACCGATTTTTATGGAAAAATTGGAACTGTTCGAATACAGTATGCCATGTCAAGACATAAAGTGATGACATGAACACTAAGAACTCGTTACCCTTAGCATTCTATGTCTAGAATGACTCTCAAGGATACCAATGAATACGGTTGTTTCACAGAGATCTGGAGTAAGGGGTGAGAGTACGTATTAGGAAGCTCTTTAATCAAACACCTAATCCCGCCCGCCTCGATAGCGACTTCTACTAATGATTAGGGAAATTGTTCGTATTTGATGTGTTTTCGATTATATGCATGCAATGCAACATCCAACATTTTAATCCTAGCATGTGAATTAGACTATGTCGGTGAACATGTAATTAGCACTCAATTATGTCGAAACTGGGGATTCAGAATTAATTACATATGAGAGAGAAGCAAAATCATACAGTTCCAATGATTAAAAAACATTACAACAGATTACAAAGAATTACATGATCCACGTTAGAAATATATTCGAAACGGAGATTTGAAGAAAAATAAAAGATTTGTAAACTAAAAGTGACTAATTAGGAGCGATATTGCGACTAATAGTTTGTTAAGTACGTAATTAAAGCTACATCAAGGCGAGAACGGAAGTTCAGGGACATAAGTCAACCCAGAACAGGCGCAGCAACAGCTGCGTCATCTGGAAAAGGCTCAGTCCTCATTGCGTCTGCTCTTAAACTGAATTCTGACTGTGAAGTCAGAATCGCGAGTAGTTTACATTCCTTTGTATATTTACGATTGATTATTGACCTACAACTCGAGTAGAAGTGGTTTAACATATTAATTACACTATAATTTGTATAAATAACAAATTCCAGACACTTGATATGAACAAATCAAATTTCCAAGACCCAATTTTGATTTAAATAGGAAAACACGGTAATATCGAATTATTAGGAATTTAGGTCGTGAACAAAAAGTTTTATATGAAAGATTATATTGAAATATGGTTTATGTACAAAGAAAATGAAATAAGAAAACAAAAAAGAGCAAAATTGCAAGAACAAGAGAAGAAGAAGAAGAAGAAGAAGAAGAAGAACAGGAGCAGGGCAGCCTCTGGAAGAGGCGCAGCATGCGCTGCGATCCTTTTAAGAGACTCAGCTTCTACTGCGTTCCTTCTCGACGTCTGATGTCTGCTAAAAAGGTTTTGTTTTAAAAATCGGTTTTGAAATTACTTCTTATGTGAATCTTACATTAATTGAGCGGGACAAATAAATACGAATAAATAGATGGGATTTACACCCTCAGACTTACATGTTTGACGAAACGAGATTAACTAAGTTAACGTTTAGTGATTGCTCGACTCGAATGTACGTTGAAAGTGCCCTCGTTAGAGGATTTAAACTGATTGATTGAATTAGTTGATTGTGTATTGGTCAAATTGGTCGGTTATGCAACGTAACGGGTACCCAGAATGATCTGAGCTTACGTGGTGCAATTAATCAAGCACGTAGGTGTCGAAAGCTTAAAGCAAAGTCTAGAATGCAAAGAGAGAAGAGAAGGGCGGAACACTCGCGTGCCAAAAAGTGAGATCGGAGGTCACCTTTTATACTAGATAATATGAAGAGTTTTGGAATAACTCAAACTTTGGAAAGAAATAACGAAAATATTCTGGAAACAGAGAAAATAGGCTGGAGAAGGGGCGTAGCAGGAACTACGATCCTCCAAAGGGACACATCAGCTGGTGCGTTAATTCCAAAGATAGGTTTGATCTTTGTCACCAACCTTTACCTTTTTATTACTCCAAAGGGAAGAGGCAATGCCATAGATAGGTTTGATCTTTGTCACCAACCTTTACCTTTTTATTACTCACATGCAATATATCTGTGGTTTGATCTAAAACATAAATCTCATTCATGGAAACTGCTTTACCATAAATTATTTCGGTAAAAGAGAAAATACAGCTATTATCCTTTATTACAAATGAAAAACCGTCCTTATCGAGAACGGAAACAGAAATAATGTTTTTAGATAAACTAGGTACATAGTAACAGTTATTAAAATATTTCAAATCCACTCGGGAGTTGGATTACATATGTTCCCACTGAAACGGCAGCTACTCTTGCTCCATTCCCCACTCGCAGGTCCACATCACCCTTTTCGAGAGTTATGATGTTTTTTAGGCTCTGTAAATGATTACACAGATGAGAACCACAACCAGTATCAAGTACCCAAGTTCCGAAACTTGCATGGTTAATCTCAATCATATGAATAAAAGATGACATACCAACAGGAGTGACGCGGCCTGCTTTTACGTCTTCAGCATACACGGGACAGTTCCGCCTCTAATACCCAGTCTTGTTCATGGACAACATGAATCAGTGCACGCGACATGAATCAGTCTAGTGCAAGTGATTCATTCGCAGTGTAGCATTCATTTATATCGATAAAACTGTTATAACAAATGGCTGGACATGCTGATGCCCCTATGCCAAGTGCCACGCTCGCACGCGAATCCTGGCTTAAGATGTTCATGGACAACATGAATCAGTACACGCGACTGAAGAATAACGGGTCCAACTTTGCGGATTGGGAGGCTTCATTACGGAATGCTGCCATAGCTGACGGTAAGCTCAAGTACTTGACTGAGCCACTACCGCTTAACCCAAGCCCCAATGCAGGAGCCAATGAATCACTTGCTTATAGTGATTTCGTAATGGAGGCGGGTGCGATAAAGAACGTACTCATCTTTTCAATGGAATCCAATTTGCAAAGACGATTCATTGCCCAAGGTGCAAACAAAATTTTCACCACGCTCACTAACGAGTTCTCAAAAGCACCGCAGATCGTTATATATGAGCTTACCACTCGCTTCTTTGAGGCGAAACTCCAGAAGGGCCAACCGGTTAGCCCACACATTCTCTACATGATCGAGAATCTCGAAAAACTGGAGGCACTTGATTGCAAAATCAAAGAGAGCGTGGTCATTGACCGCATGCTTCATTCACTCCATGATAGTTTTGCCCAATTCAGGGCAAATTACTACATGAATGGTTTGAAGAGAAATCCTCATCAGCTACACTCACTACTCATACAGATCCTTCTCAGTCTGTATGAGTAGTGAGTGTAGCTGATGAGGATTTCTCTTCAAATCATTCATGTAGTAATTTGCCCTGAATTGGGCAAAACTATCATGGAGTGAATGAAGCATGCGGTCAATGACCACGCTCTCTTTGATTTTGCAATCAAGTGCCTCCAGTTTTTCGAGATTCTCGATCATGTCGAGAATGTGTGGGCTAACCGGTTGGCCCTTCTGGAGTTTTGCCTCAAAGAAGCGAGTGGTAAGCTCATACATAACGATCTGCGGTGCTTTTGAGAACTCGTTGGTGAGCGTGGTGAAAATCTTGTTTGCACCTTGGGCAATGAATCGTCTTTGCAAATTGGATTCCATTGAAAAGATGAGTACGTTCTTTATCGCACCCGCCTCCATTACGAAATCACTATAAGCAAGTGATTCATTGGCTCCTGCATTGGGGCCTGGGTTAGGCGGTAGTGGCTCAGTCAAGTACTTGAGCTTACCGTCAGCTATGGCAGCATTCCGTAATGAAGCCTCCTAGTCCGCAAAGTTGGACCCGTTATTCTTCAGTCGCGTGTACTGATTCATGTTGTCCATGAACATCTTAAGCCAGGATTCGCGTGCGAGCGTGGCACTTGGCATAGGGGCATCAGCATGTCCAGCCATTTGTTATAACAGTTTTATCGATATAAATGAATGCTACACTGCGAAAAAGGAGATAAAACATAATAAGCATTTTCATCGTTTTAATTAAGTCTAATGCAAAACCGATTAATGCAAAGACTCTTGCATTTATACAATTGACCTCCCTCAAGTATTATATAAATGATCCCAAGACTCAATTTCTGTAAATTGATAAGCCAACTTCTTGGCTAATTCTACTTTTAGAATTCCTGGTCGATAAATTTCTGTAAATTCTATCTATAGTCCATCATAATCACGAGATATTACTCGGACTATAATCTTGAGGTAAAATAGGTCAACACGTACTACTTACCCAACGTAGAAGGGATCATATGGAGAGTAAGGTCCTATATGCCTACCGACGAAGAAGGGATTCATAGCAGTTTTCCCTATAAAGACTAATCTCAATTTTAGGTTTTAGAGGAAGGTCCATCAGCTTTAATTTTATTCATTTAAGTGAACGAATGATCTAGCATTTAGAGAATGAATAATTTAAGATGATAGCTTTTAGGACTTTGAGTGACATCTGGATGTCCATGATAATAAACATACAATCTATATGAGTCAATTTTCAGGCAATTAATAAGTAGTAGGTGGTTTGGTTTAGGCGGAATATGATGAACTAACTATCATGCAAAAGAAAAACAATAAGAACGGAAAAAAGAAAATCAAAGTACAAAGTCCTAGTGTGGCCTATCCTATCAAAATAGAACAAAAATTACACTTTGGAATCCATCCTTATGGACCCTAGAAGCTTGACTTGATGTTCCATCTTGGTCCATGTAGCGGGAGTGAGCTATCCGATCTCCATCTTTGGTCTTCTCAAAAATACAATTTTAAAAAAAAATTACAAAATATAAACCTATTTACATTCTAATTTAAAAATTATAATTAAAGATTACAAAGGGGAGATTCGAGATCTCAAAATACATCAAAGACCATATTACCATCATTACGATAACACAATGTACTAAGGCCACACTAAGCAATACAAATTTCAACCTCTTGTAAAAATACCAAAATAATCCATTCATCCATTCATTCATTCATTCAACAAAATAAAGTGCATCAACAAAATAAATTAAACCTTCAAGACATAATTCATTAATTATGATGATTAATTTATCCAAACCACCTTTAAAATGATCAAAATTATGTGACAATTCCTTAATTGCACACAACAATTTTAATCAACCATAATCCAATTTAATTCATATTATCGGGTATAACATAAATTAAATTCAACATTATTTTAAACCTTTTTAAAATAATAGGGTATCTATCATTGTGAACTTTTTCACAACAATAATCAACATACATTATCTTTATAATGCAATAAACAAAATAAAAATTACATTTTTTTTTTTCGGATTTAAAAAAAACAAATACAAACCCTAATTTTTTTTTATGAACAGTAGTTGTAGCCACGGTGAACAGTAAAAAAAAAAGACAAATTAATCCTTTTAATTTGATCATGCTAATAAAACTAGATCGGTACAAACATTCAACATCTAATCATTATTAAACATTGATACAAACTAGATGATTCAAATTAACCTTTTAAAATGAATATCCAAATCATGATTAATCGATTATCAAAATACTCAACTAATCATGATTGTTTTGTATATTCATACCGAAAAATTTAGCACAATGAATGTTCTTTAACATCCAAAACAAATTCCATTTTCATTTCAATTTAATCCTCATTAAATCAAAACATCAACTAATTCATTATATTATTATCTTAACACATTAAAACAACATATATGAACCAAAAATGGAACCCTAAAAAAAAAAGAACTCACGGCACACAACAAATAAATTTCCGGCCGAATAAAATAAACAACAACTTTTTTTCTTTTTTTTTTTTATTTAAATTATACCAATCATTTAATGAAAAAGACATATAAAGTAATTTCATAACTAAAGTCTCTGATACCACTTTTAGGAAATATCGGTATACTTCCCTTTAAATAATTCGGATTATAATGAAATTATAACTATATGAATTTCTAGTCATAAATGAAATTGCATAATATAAAACAAGAGATTAAGAAATAACCTGCGGTCCTAGTAAAAGGCCTAAGAACAAATACCAAAGTAGGTATTCTCCTAATCGTTGCACCCAAGATGGTTCAAGAAATGCCTTCGTCGTGCTAGAACGAATACCCAAAAATTACTTCTCATTTTGTGTGTATATTGATGATGAATATGAAGATGAATAAGAGAGTTAAAAATCAGAATTTTTCTCCCCTTTTCACCCTAGTGTGCCGTGAGAAATTCTAGACAATTAGGATTTTTATTTTTCTCCTTTTATTGCTCCCTTTGAGCCGTGTAAATCAAGAAGAGAATAAAAAACCTAGTTTCCTTATTTCTCTCAACCTATATTAGGTAGTTATCATATCATTTAATATGTACATAATGTAATATGTATTCTAATTATTACTAGTAATGGACCGTCACATAAACCGAGTAATGCCGACCAATACACTATAATAATATCGTGTAATACATATCCGCCAACTTAAATATAACAGTTTACATTTAGTTTAGACCAACATTATATACATGGATTAAATATAACATTTTATATTCAATTACCAGCTAACATTATTTAATCGTTATTAAATAATCGTATCATCATCACATTGACTAACCTTTTAGTCAAATACATCGACTAACCTTTTAGTCATTTAATAAGGCATCAATATGATTATTTTCTCAAATAATCACATCTCTCAAACACATCCTTTAGGTGTGACTTTTAGGGATCAGTTGATCACCGCCATCTGTATAACAATAACGTCAAACTTATCTAGCAAGCCAACCGTTATCGATAAACGTTAATCAACAAATTATAATACAAAGTATACCCTGTGAACCTTAGCTGTTATCACACTAACTGTGGAGGACACTAGCTCCAACACAAAAGGCAACAAAAAATAAGGCGGAAGATCGATGGAAATTGGAAAAAAATCCATTACATAAAAAGTTAAACAAATTTATACAACTTTCTTACAAACTTACAAATTCAACTGATTCACTAACTTAGACAAAACTAATGTCATTGACATAACCACTAACTTAAGTAGATGATAAATTACTAACCTAAAGGGGTAACAGAACCCCGTCCAAAGCCGTGCTCGTCGTCCGCGTTGTCGTCTCTTGGACGTGGAGGAGGGAAAAGGCATGAGCCTGGGGGAAGAAACGCCATCAACACTGCTTGCATGGCGGCCATCTGCTCCGCTTGGCTCTCCATTTTTTGTTGATTGGCTCGTACTTGCGCTTCAATGGCAAGTCGGAAAGCTCGCTTATTTTCTCGTTCATTTGCAAGTGCACTCAATTGCTCCTTCATATGAGCATTTTCACTTGCAAATCGAGTGTAATCAGTATGATTGTAGGAGAAAGATGAGCGTGCACTTTTGTTGCAAGGTGGATCATACCATTTGAAGCTTTATAGTATGCATGGAACTCGTCTGGGGTCTCGCCAGTTGCCGTTGTCTGACTCATCTCTTTGGTGTAGGCTTCCTGAAAAAACAAAAAAAAAAGTTGTATAATTAAAAACATTAAGTGATAAAAACAAAACAAAGCTAATAATAAGTATTAAAGTTGGATATATAAAAACTCCTTAGTAATAATTAAACAAACTTAGCTCTAGGATTAACCCACTCGCCCTTCTTGTTTTTCTTTGTTTTCTCAAACAACTTGTACAACGTAGGATCAACCTGAAAGTAGTATAAAAACATTAAGTGATATATTGGCAACATTAATCCTTCATAATATATAATTTGTGAAGGAAAAAATGAAGAACTTACCAATTCTTTAAATGCATCGGAACAACTCTTCCGGCCTAGAGTATGGGTGCCCAAAGCTTTCTCGCCACCCGACCGTCTATTTACCTTGTTTATGTTCGACTTCTTGGCAAATTCGGGATCGCTTTCGGCCTTTTTCTAATGGTTTCCCACCGAGATTCAGGAACCCAATCCGACCTTTTTTTGTTATAATTTAAGGCCACCAACAAGTGAGGTAATCCGCCTCGTGACCTATTTCTGCCATTCAGACTTTGGGTCGTAGTTCGCATCGATCGAGTTCACATGATTCTCTTTCATCATAAACAACTTGTTAGTAGTTGCTAAAATTTTACATCATCACGTGTTGAATGAAAACACTTACTTTTTAATAATAGCTAGAACCGTAATAAAATATACTGAAAGTATTCGTACATCCGCCTACGATGGTAATGGCTCGCTTCACTCCATTTGGTGAAGTACTCCCGGCCGATGGTACGAATGAAAGACCAAGTAACGTATTGCTTGATCGACTTGTCATCCCACCTGAAAAAGATACATATCAGAATGAACGCGATAATAAAAGTTATAATAAAAGTTAGCGTAAAACTTATAATAAAATAAAGTTAGCGATAATAAAAGTTTTCTATACATGAGACACTTACCAATGGCCTATGTCACGATTGCGAGAAAGAATAACCCGCGTCCCCTCCTGTTGCGTAGTCGGCATCGTAACCTGCTCCTGATCCTGCTCGTGGTGGTCCGAGGCCGCCTCCTCCTCGTTCTCCTCCTCATCAGCGGGATGAGACCGACTAGTGTTACCTATGAGCCGGTTTATAAACCCACCTACCATAAGTAAAAGCTATATACAATGGAAATTGTTAGGTAGTTGAATATATAAAACCGTGAGCAAACTTTTTGAATTACAATGCAAAGTTTCAAATTTGATTAATTGTATTTTGACTAAATTCATACTTTTGTATAATTAGATTATTATCACTAATTTAGAATTACAACTAGTGACTCTCACTATCACTATCACTACAAATCAACAAAGTTATATCATCTGAAAAAAGCATTCCGACTTCTTCCTCATTTTCCTCATTTTGCACTTCTTGACTTTCTTCATCTTCATCATCTTTTTGCTTTTCTTCACCGATGTCCTTGTCATACTCCTCTACTCCTCTTTCAACAAGCACTTCATATTCTGAGGTCACTTTGTGTCTCTTCCACCAAAATTGGTGAAATTAACTGACTACTGACAACCACATCTTCTTGGAAGACAATTTCGTCAACAGGCGCATCAACATGCGATCTTGAGTTGATTTTAAAAACTGCGGACCATTGATTATCTTTCTTAGTGGTTGGATATGGAGCATAACACACTTAATCGACTTGAAAAGCTGCCACGAATGGGTTATGTCCACGAAGTTTCTTTTTTAAAATTACATCGACAAGTCCGTATACCTTATGGATACTAAATCCTTGTGGGAAATTATCAAACCAATCACATTTAAACAATATGGCCTTATAAATCCTGTGCTCGGTATAATAAGAAAGCTCAACTACTTCATTAAGGGTTCCGTAGTAGTCCAACCCTTCAGTAGAACTCATACAAACCCCATTGCTTATAGTAGCTTTCGGAACATCAACTCCCTCTTTAAAAGCACGAAATTTATAGCCATTGATAGAATATCTTCTCTCAAATGGATACATCCATCGATTTTGAACAGGTCCTCTAATCTTCGCTTCATAAGGTAAGTGAATAGGTAAATGCTCAATGGAATTGAAGAAAGAAGGGGGAAATATTATTTCTACCTTGCAAAATATCTCCGTAATGTTTGACGCAAGATGTTCCATGGAATCAACTTTAATCGTAGAAGTACACAAGTCTCTAAAAAATTGGCTTATCTCAGTTATAGCATTTCAAGAATTCGTCGGGAGAAAATGTTTCAATGCAACGGGAAGTAACCGTTCCATAAAGACATGACAATCATGACTTTTCATGGAATGCAACACCAAATTTCTATGGTCAACACACCGACTGAAATCTGAAGCATAACCATCCGGGAATTTCAAACTAGCAACACATTTGCATAGAGCCTTCTTCTCCGCTTTCTCTAAAACAAACCTAGATGATATGGGTCGTTTCAAGCAATACTCAAGAAAGTCAGCTTTACCCTTAGGGCCAAATGAATTTTTCTTTGTTACATTCATCACCGTGTTGAAAAGGTGTTCAAAAAAGTTTTTCTCAATGTGCATAACATCTAAGTTGTGTCGAATCAACAATGTCTTCCATTAAGTAAGTTCCCAGAATATGCTTTGTTTCCACCAACCTTCAGTTTTGTCGTCTTTCAATCTTTTTATTTTTTTAGCAGAAGACTCGACAACATTTGGTATATCTTTTATCGAATCCCAGACCTCAGCACCGGTTAATTTGATAGCAGTTGTGGTATTATCAGTTTTCCTATTCTTTAGAAAATGCTTACAATTGTTGCGGAAAGGATGATAAGGTTTCAAGAAAGTACGATGACAATTAAACCAACAAACCTTTCGACTATGTTTAAGAAAAAAGGATTTAGGATCTTTTTGAAGACAATAAGGACAAGCACGATATGCGGCTGTGGACCAACTGGAAAGCATGCCATATGCAGGAAAATAATTGATCGTCCACAGTAATGTCGCTTTTAATTGAAAATTACGTCTCTTAAAGAGATCGTAGGTATCCACACCGCTTTCCCAAAGTTTTTTCAACTCTTTGATCAACGGTTGGAGGTAGACATCCAATTTTGCTTTAGGGTTACTAGGACCAGGAACGATCATAGATAAGAACATAAATTGCATCTTCATGCATAACCAAGGGGGTAAGTTGTACAGGGTGACAATCACGGGCCAACACGAGTAAGACTTCTCGAATTGGCCATAAGGTGAAAATCCATCTGTACACAAACCTAGGCGAACATTACGAGGCTCAATTGCAAATTCTGGATGCTCTCTATCGAAATGTTTCCACGCTTCTCCATCACTTGGGTGTGTCATTGTCCCTCTTTCTCTTAATCGAGAGTTTTTATGGTGCCAACTCATCTCACCTGCTATGTGTTTGGTTCCAAATAGTCGTTGTAACCTTGGCGCAAGCTGGAAATAAGTCAGTGGTTTAAAACGTTTTCGCTTCCGGCCACTTAAATTCTTTTTACCTTTATACCGAGAAGCATGACATTTGGTACATTCCTCAAGATTAGCATTTTCTTCCCAAAAAAGCATGCAACCGGTAGGACATGCATCGATTTTCACATGGGGTATTTGGAGTCCCTTAAGCAAATTCTTAATCTCTTGATAATTGCGCGCCATTTGATTATTTTTTGGAATAATGTCACTAATGAACGACATAAAACCATTGGTGTATCTAAGAGATAAGTTGTTCTCACATTTGAGTGCTATCAACCTAGCAGCCGCTTGCAACAAACTCATACTACTTCCCTCATACACTGGTTGTTCGGCTTTATTTAACATTTTAAAAAAGGAAGAAACGTGGGGATGTGGGGTATAACGAACTTCTTCATCGCTAAGGTCGTCGGGATTAAGTCGGCCTCCATTATTTGCTCAACATTATCATGTACTGCATCTTCAACCAACTCCCGGTTAGGATTCTCACTAACTACATTACTACTTGAACTATCTTCGTTAGCCAGTTTCTCAGTGTGATGCTTCCATACATAATAATTATCAGTAAAACCATTCGACCATAGATGATTTTGAACCTCCCTTTTCGATTTAAAAGCAAAGTTATCGCATTTCTTACATGGACACCTCATTTCCCCACCTAAATCCTTAAACTCACTAGATTGTTCCGCGAATTCAATAAACTCTTTCACCCCATTTGCAAATATCAGCTTGGGTTTCTTTTTTTCGTCTAATCTTTCATACATCCACCGTCGTTCTAATCTTTTCATGTTATTATGTATCTACATTTAAATATATATATATATATGTTATATAAATAAATTATCAGAAATTAACAACAATGATAATCAATAATCACACATAGTTAATTAAACATTTATTATTATAAATATATATATATATATATATATATATATATATATATATAATTCTCATCAACAAGTAAAATTAATTTTCTTCAATTGGGTCCTTATCACTCCAACCTAAACCCATCAATCTACGTTTCAAGTCACTAGCAAACACCACTTGTAATTTATTAATGAGGAAAAAATTCGGCAGCAATTCCCCTATATTCTCTAAATACACAATGTTGAATAAATATTTACTCAACAAATACATTCAGAAAACATTAAAAGAATTGTTACCGAACTCTTTCCTCATTAATAAATCACAAGTTATGTGTTTACTACCTAAGTGACTTGAAACGTAGAAAGACAGTCCCAAAACGGGGACTATTCAAAAATTACTCCTAACGAGTAATTTTTGAACGGGTACTAAGTCAATATCAACACATGTAATAATTTTAACATCCACAACACATGTAATAATTAGCTACTAACATTTAAATTAGCTCAATTGAACATGATTAAGCCAATAATTAGCTACTATCTTAACTCAATTAAAGACAATCAAATTAACTATTAACACTAATTATAAACTAACAACAACAATAATTTCATCATCAAAAACAATAATGGCTACTATCCTACGTCAATTAAAGACAAACAAATGATTAAGATGGATGGAGAAATTAAAATAAAGGTAATTATATTACCTAAGGATCAAAATAAGAAAACAAGGCGGCGACAAGCAGCGGTGGCTTCAAGCAGCAGCGGTCGACGGTTGGAGGTATCTAGTGGTGGTCGTCGGATCTACAACAAAAAAACTAATAAGGAACATATTAAATAACAAAAGGAGAAAAGAGAGAAAATGAAGGAGTTAAATAAACTTACCTAGGATGTGGTGGTCGGAAAGTGGTAGCCGGAGGTAGTCGGAGTAGGATGGCGTCGGATTAAATTGATTTGGGGGTTAGGTTTTGGGGAAAATTTGATTTGGGAATGACGGAGTTTGTCGTGTCTTTTTTACATAAACAAAAGACTACTGATGGAAATTCCGTCAGGTTCCCGAAATTTCTAAATGCTTTCTGACGGAATTTCCGTCACAAAACTGTTTGACTGGGTTCTCTATTTGACTGGTTTATTATTATGCACTGGCGGAAATTCCGTCAGATAGGTGTTTGACTGGGGTTGTGTTTGATTGGTGATATTATTACCAACTGACGGAATTTCCGTCAGTACATAATATTACTGACGGTTTTTCCGTCAGTGGCCGTCAGTTAATTTTGCTGCCTTTGACTTAGTCAACGCGCCATTTTCTACTGACGGTCACTGACGAATAATCCGTCAGTAATATTTTTCCGTCAGTGTTCCGTCAGTATTCCAGCAGTTTGCCGAAATCACTGACGGAATTTTTTTTCCGTCAGAAAAGCCGTAAGTTTCCCGAGTTCGTTTTGTAGTG
>JAIUZE010049932.1:0-14526 GCA_022085475.1 Heliosperma pusillum
TATGAGGCGATATGATATTTGAATATGATTTATTTGCAAATAGTCACATGATAGGATGTTTTCCCGTGACTGTTTAATTATATGGTTGGTGTCGTGGTGACTAAGTACCCATAGAGAATTATGAGTATATGGCGTCTTGACCATTCTAATTCTAAATGAGTAGCTTGGACCATGACATCGATAGGCCGTACTATCTTTAACGAGTATATAGTTCATGGTTAATAGCTTTTGTGTCACGGCCTGGGGGGCTTATCTCCAAGTCGGGGCATGGCTGCCTAAGAGTTCCACTTTGGGAATGGAGCCAGCTTAAGTACTAGCCATCTCTGCTTAGGGGGTAGCCTAGTAGAGTTTCTCATGTACGGTTATGTCATGGGACGGGGAATGGAAAAGCTGTTGTCGCTAGGTCTGATCAGTCTAGGACTAGGATGTTTTCCTACCTTGTGGTATAGGCTCGAGTTACAGAAGTCGACTATTGACGGTACTAGGAACTTATGCCTGTTTCTAGATGGATTGGTCTTTCATGGTTGTATGATTCTATGAGTTCTAGAAGGGTGAGATGCAAGCCGGCTAGGATTGATAGAGTTTGGATTAAAGATTGTTAACTGATTTCACAGGATTACGTGTTGATTAGGGGTTTGAGTGTATAAGGCCCCATGTTACATGGTAACCTCTGAGCTAGCATACCAGCTTCCCTACCTCGTGTTATATTTTATTATCGGATTCACATGATAGCTTTCATATGATAGGTTATATGTTAGTTAATTGTTTCATAACATGAAAAGAATATCATATATGTTAAAGTTTTGTATTTTTAATATACATTGCTTTTATGTTATTCATGTTTTATTAAACTCGACATTTCGTGGCTGGGAGAACTCGGAGTTACTCCCCACTGACTGTGGCTTCCGTGTTTATATTTAATGCGGTCGAACAGGTGGTGTTGCATATTTGGGGTACATGGACGAGCTAGCGAGCGAAGTATTTACCTTGGACCTATATTCGGTTCATAGGTTGTATATTATTGTACACACTTTTATTTCCGTATTTATACGGGAGATATGTCTCCCGTCTTGTATATTCTTTTGTAGAATATTATTTCCGTTTTGTAATGACCTCTTTTATTTATGACACCTTCGTACTTATTTTCATCTTACATTTATGTATTTAATAATTTTTTTTCTTTCCGCAAATTGAGGGTGTCACATATTAATGCCCTTATAGTGCAATATCGTTAAAAAACATTGCTAGGAAAAATCCATTGACACAAAAAACCTAATCGAAAAGAAAGAAGAGTGTAGCAATCATTCATAGGGGAAAGTAGCAAATTGTCCTCAAACGTTTAAGGCTATGTGCAATTTGCTTCCAAATATTTTAAAATGTGCAATTCACTCCCAAACGTTTGAGACAATAAGTAAATTAACCCCATTTTAAAATTCCGGCAATTTTGCATCAACTACCACCATCACCACCACCATCAAACACAATTCCACCCCATATGGAGTTTAGTGACACAAGTGATATCAATGCAAAAGATTGGAGTCAATTTATTATAAAATCACTTGATTCAATTTTTTCCTAGAAAACACTCGAACACATGACAGAAACTAACAAATACCAAAATAATACCAAAA
The DNA here is from genome assembly GCA_022085475.1 of Heliosperma pusillum. Lineage (NCBI taxonomy): Eukaryota > Viridiplantae > Streptophyta > Magnoliopsida > Caryophyllales > Caryophyllaceae > Heliosperma > Heliosperma pusillum. Next base: position 1,632 of record JAIUZE010049932.1, read on the forward strand.
AGGCAATGGCGTAGATAGCTTTAATAGCTCAGTAGCGTACAAAAGAATATGAATGGGAGAGGAGAATTAGGATGGGACATGGGGTGGAGGATTGTGTTGGATGGTGGTTGTGAGGGTATTAGTTGATGTAAAAATCGCCAAAATTTTAAAATGGGTTATTTTGCACATAGTCTCAAACGTTTAGGAGTAAATTGCACATTTTAAAACATTTGGGGGGCAAATTGCGCACATAGTCGTAAACGTTTGGGGGCAATTTACTACTTTTATATTGGATCTCTACAGGAGAAGTAACCAAATTTTTGGATAATAGTAATCTGTTTGATACATTCGCGATTTTCTTTGATAAACCATTGGATTAACATCCTCATTGTAGAATTTTACTACATTATTTTCCAATCGTTATGGCACTTCTGGACCATAAACTAATTGAACATGTTTAACAAGAAGCTCATTTAAATCAGTATTCTCATATGCTCAAACTTCATGTTGAGATAATAATAATTTCCTTTAAGTAACTCTAAACGAGTTTGAATTCTCCATTTTGGAGCTCATCACGGTATCTTTCAATCGTAATATAGGAGTTTATGAATTTCATCAAGAGTTTTCAAAAACTCAATTGATCAATCATTAACAATTGATGATCATTCATAAGATACTTCTACATGGAGTTATCCGAATAGGAGTAAAATATATTTCTCCATTTTAACATTTATGAAATTATAAAAATATAATTAATCATATTCACGCATAAGATATATAACTAATTCTAAACAAAGTATTCTAATAATAATGTAAGGGGTTGTTTGGTTACCCACTAATTAACATATGAACTTAAATTCATGTGAGTTATAAAATGGGCATATTGTTTGGTTACCCCAATTCATATGAATTGGAAGTTACCATCAATTCTAATTCCTCCATAATGGAGGAAGTGGCTTACCTAGGTCCCCCTAGGTAATTTGTAATGCCTACATCAATTAAACTTCCTCCATGGCAACCAAACACTATTTACTAATTCACATGAATTCTAAAATCATGTATTTTATGACTTCCTAGGCAATATAAACTCCCATATGCAACCAAACGACTCCTAATTAAATAATAATAATGTATATATTAAAACTAAGATGTAATGATAAATAACGCACATGATGATGACTCGATAATGCAAATTGTACGTCTTTTACAATATTCATAATTTGGATTGACTTCATGTCAATGGGTGGAATTCAGGTCCATGAGCTCATTCATAATCATTATATGTTGACAATCACAATGGACTTTAAACAAAATATCCCCATTATAAAGTCCATATAATATCGCTCCCAAATATATATAGGTTCCGTAAATATATCGATATAATTTCATCATCTCTTAATGATATAAGTATTGTTTAATGATATCTGAATTCGAATATGTATGTGGTACCATTATATTCATATAAGTAATTCATATATTTTTGTCACTTTAGGAACACTCCAAAAATAGCAATTTTATTTCAAGCTAACTGCTTCATCTTGTTATTTCATTTTCATAGTGGAACAGACAATTCAACTTGACTTTTCTTATATTACACTTCAGGTATACATGTATTAATCTGGTAAAATATGTTTGTTATAAATTCAAAAACCTCTATGCAATAAAGTTAATGTATATCATTCTCTGAACTTGTAGTTCCGTACGAGATCATTACATACTTATTTTTACCATCTTTTAACTTCCTCTTCTCCCCATAAGGTGGTAAAAGTATAACCAATGTATAGTCTAATAAATTTATCATAACCACCTTACTCATATCATATATGAGAATTTATATGGGCACTTTTGTACAATAACAAAATATTCCGAGGAGTAATTAGGACAGACTATGTATGTATTATACTCGCTTTGATAAATCCAAAATACATACTTAGTGGAAAGGTTTATTGCATTGTTATCTTGACATTAATTTATGTGTCATGGCATCATGTGTTATTTGGAGTTGAATGGAGGGAGTATTATAAATCAATCTAGCTGCAAAGTTAATAATTGAATTGTCTAAACATACCTTTAACTTGATCTTCATCATTAAGTCATAGTATGGGTAAAAATTTAACAATACTTCGTATAACGTAACATACTCTACAATAGGAGAGAATGAGGATGATATCTACAACAGCCAAAAGGAATACAAATAAAACTTGGATCAACGTACTGCTAAATCTAAGTTGATAGATTAGGAAAAGCAAAACAAAAACAATACATAAATGAGCGACCGCTTGAAGAGAGTTAAAGAGAGTTACTATTGTGCAACAATTAAAGAGAGTTAAAGAGAGCATTGTCAGATTAATATTGTGCAACAATTAAATAGAGTTAAAGAGAGCACTTTCATGTTGACTTTTACGAGGAAATAAATACTCGTTAGCAAACGAATGAAAACAAATAATTATACTAATTGATTTTAACCTTAATCAAGCGAGAATAGAAACGTACTTCGATTAGTTATATAGAAAAATATAAGACATGATATGAAGAAATGTGATAACATGTTAGTGAAATAATGAAGGGAGCGAATTATAGAGATAAGGGAGATAAAAATGTATTCTTATTTTATATTTTTGTTTTGGTGCAAATGAGGAGCAAGCCCCAAAAATTAATTATTTCCTATTACACGAGGGATAGATATCTCAAACATATCCTCCCTAAGAATTGGAAGGATCTCTAAAGGAGGGAAATCTAAATTAGACATACACGTGCTAGAATAATGCCTCTATTTGCTAGCCGATCACTAACTCGGTTAGCTTCCCAGTAAGAGTGTTCCACCTTGACTTGCCTATCGCCATTGAGGAGTAATTGCTTGCACCTGTGAACTAGAAATTTTAGATTATTGTTAAGCAACTGGTCCTCGTTTAAGAACTGGACACACCTCTTGTAATCCATTTGGACAAAAAGTTTTTTTATTCCCAAATTTTTAGCTCGTTAAAGCCCGGCTAAAATAGCTAATAATTTAGCTTTTATCAAGGAGCATATACCGCAGGAGAAGTAATAAGCAGTGACGAAATTTCCCATCTCATATCGGAATATTCCACCGCATACAGCAAACCCAAGGTTACCCTTGGAAGCACCGTAAGAATTTAAAAGAAACTCAGCCATAGGGAGGAGGAAGCCAGCGAATATAGATTTTCTTACATGTTAATCCAAGACTAGGAGTAAATATACTAAATTTATCAAATGCTTTCTTATTCTATTATGAGGCGTATATATACACAGATACAATAAAGTAGTGTTTCCATAAGATAATAGAGTCTATATTCTGCTAAGATATGGACATCCATATAGTACTATATTTTATTTCATAACAAAAAGGCATTTAAGTGCATTTGGGTTTTGAAGTCAAAATCGGTTTGACTTCGGAATCGATATAATGTGAGTCGGTGAGTACGGAGTGTACGCACATGTAATCGGAATTGTTGAGTTCTTGTGTTAAATGGATATGAATGTGATAAGTTATATTTATCATGTTTTTAAATGTGTTTATATGTCCCCTATCGGGGTAGAGCACTTGGAGTTGAATGCATAAACACTAAGTGAAATTCACATACTCGAAGTTGCCAAAAACGCAGTTATTCCGACCCCAATCGAGGTAGGTGGCCCTGTCCTCAGCTTTTTGGGCTTTTGTCAAAGTAGTTTCTTGCGTTCGGGGTTGAGTTTGGTTGCTTTACACACGTGACTTTGCTCAACTTGGGTTGTCTTATACGCGTGACTCTCCTCAACTTTGGCATTTGTTTGCATGTGTTTGTTGGTTTTGGTGCGAAATTAATGATCTTATCCATAATTAACAGGTTAGATATCCATACATACTAGTTATATATATAAGGAATGAGAGAAAAATCACATATACATCACATTTGAGAAATTTCAGATGTTGATATTATCGAAGTAAAAAAAAAAACTCTGTAACATCTTAGTTCTTTGTTCTTGCTATTGACAAAAAGAAATCTTCTTATCCTACATAAATTTTGGGATATTCATGGCTTGTACGGTCGAAATACTCTTAGGAAAGTGTGCTTATACACGATTCAATTGCGTTTTTCAACACCGTGTTTACTTTGTTTCATTTATGTTTTTATAGCATTGTAATTGTAGTTTCTTTGTAATATTAGTGTACAAAGTCTATACCAAGTACCGGATAAAAAAGGAAAATTTGCAATGAGTAATTGCCCTTTTCTTTCGGAACGAAATTTGGTGAGCTAAACAAGGTCTAAATTTAAGGCAAACTACCTAGGTTAAAATTCAGAGAAAATTTTTCTTATGTTATTACTCGTAGTTTATTCAAATTCAGTAGCACATGAGCCTAAGACGAGTCCAATATCATTCCACTTGTGTATATATGATACGTTCATTTTATATATACTTTTCTCCATTATACTAGCTCGGTTTTACATGTCATTATTCACTATTTATAGTGAGTTTATGAGCTAATTGCTTCTTTAATAGTATTCTCATGTTTTTATGTCAGTTGTAGGATATGAAGCGATTTTGGGTCGTTTCTACATCAAATTCTTTCATTTGGATGAATACCGAGCAAGGTGAAGCTAATATGGACGAGTACGTGATTTAAATATGGTGTGTTATGAAGTTTTGAAAGTTAAGAGTTGAAAGGAACAAGTTTCAAGTCATTCCGAGCAAGATTGAGCAAGTTACGACGGTTTTACTATGCTTGCTCAATAACTATCTCCAACCCTATTGTCAACCCTTTTCCCTTGGGTAAATTCTAGAAGATATTTAGAGGATGAAAATAAGATTCAAAAGATGCTTATCTACGTCCCCTATCGGGGTTGAACACCCATTACCAATGGGGTTGCAAGTGGAAGCGAAAAAGCGAATAAATGAGCGACGTGTACTGAGATAGCTGTGACCTCGATCGGGGACACCCAAACCCAATCGGGGTTACCTTATTCTATGCGTTTAGACGGCTCGCATACCCCTCTTAACTCGACATCATTGCTCATAAGTTCGACATTAATGGGACGCGCTTTCTTGAGCATGTATAAAGAGTGTTTTGTAGCCTACAATCCATCACAATCCATCACAATTCAACACAATCCAACACTAGAACACAACAACAACTTCTCTTCTCTAATCCTTAGTTTAGTTTTAGTTTAATATTAGTTTTAGTTTCTTAGTTTTACTTTTGTAGTTTGTTCTAAGAATTCAATCAAGCTTTACTTTGGAGTTCACTTACTTGTTCAAGTTCTTATTCCCTTGATTTGTAATTTCTTATTCACTTGTTAAGTTTTATTATAAAATTTTTCTTGTTTTTATAATATTATCATGTTTACATATTTGTTAGTAGTTAGTATCATACTTATAATGAGTAAGTAGTCTCTTAATCTAGGGTAAAGGGGAAGCATGTTAGATTAACATTTCTTATTGTTAGATTGTGGGTTATATGAATGTTATTATATTGTTTCTATTCCATGCTTGTTTTATATGTTAGTCTTCGATCAAAGACCATGATTGTGAGACTATACTTGTTAAACTCTTTTCCTTAGAACGAAAGGCGGGAAGGGAATTAGACAAACCATGAATAGTAGGACGGCCTAATAAGATTCGAAAGGCCGCTAGGACCCGTTCGATGGTTTAGTACTCATCCAGACAAGGAAATACCACTTGAACATTTATCAAATTCACTACCCCTTTGTTGACAATATTGTTATGCTAGTTTACATGTGAAACTGGTATCACCTAGATTCTCATTTATATTATTGTTTTTCATTCCAAATATTTGTTTTACTTTACCAAACCAAACTCAATTAATCGAACCGACCTTGATAGAATTCACCCCCTGACAACTTATTTAGCAAATTCCGTCTCCCTGTGATAGACCCATACTTACCTAACTGAATTTTGTTGTTGTTAGCCTAGACTACAGTAATTTATCTTTGTTTTGGGCACTCGACAAATCTATCAAATTTTGGCGCCGTTGCCGGGGAGCACGAACTTTTTTGCTTTTTAGCTGTTGATTTCTATCTTGTTTTTTATTTTTCTCGAGGAACACTTGTTCCTTGGGACCGTTCTTACCATTGTACTTTTTAGCCTTATGCATAGGTCTTCTTTTTTTGGTGAGCCAATTCCATTTGATCCCGAGCCTGAGAGAACTTTTAATAGAAGGCTAAATTACTTCAAGGAGCTTTCTCAAGTCTCTACTTCCGAGAGCTTGAACCATAATCGTGCCACATATAAATCGCTTGAAGAGGAGGATATCTCACCACCAATTTCTCCTCCTCCAACCAAGAAGATGGTGCGACTGTACGATCACTATAAACCCATCGCGGCTATGCTTCCTAGGGGTATTGCAACTTCCCAAATTGAAATAACCGGCTTTGAGATCAAGCCGGCTTTCATTAGCCTAATTGAGAGGAGCCAATTTAGTGGGAGCCCAATTGAAGATCTCAAATTGCACATAAAAAAAACTTTTTTTACTATTGCTCAACCATTAGGCAAACGGGTGTCACATAGGATCAAATCCGGGAGATGTTATTTATGTTCTCTTTGAAAGGAAAGGCTAAGCTATGGATTATCCTTGGCCATCACCAATTGGAGTAGCTTGGCTCTTATCTTCTATCAAAAGTAATTTCCTTCGGAAAAGACCGCCCTACTTAGAAGCCAAATCACTGGCTTTCGGCAAAGGGGAGATGATAGTTTATTTGACGCATGGGAGAGGTACAAAGTGTTTGAGTAAATGTCCTCAACAATAGTGCGATCACATAATTAAATCTCAATAATAAGAATACAAAGGGATGATGAATATTATAGTCAACTGGTCAACATAAATCGGTAACGATTGACTCAATAGAGTTTGACGTTACTGTCGTATGACGGTGGTGATCAGTTGATCCCTTGAGGTCACACCTAAAGGACAATCCCCTAATCATGTACGTTAATTAATTGTATAGCGATACAGATTAATTAATCTCTTAAATTGAACCAAGTTTATATTGTAAGTGAGAATTATATCTTATTATAATATGATTAAATAAGATTCATTTTAGTAATTTAATTGTTATATTACTAAGAATGCATTATGTTTATGAAACATTTGAGATAAACAAAATTGGTTGATTATAATTACAAATCTTTGTAGATTATATTAACCAAATATAAGATGACCCATTTTATTTACATGTAATTATAAAATGTGACTTAAAATGTTAAGTCTAATTTATTTGTTATGAAATTGCATTTAAATTGGTTAAATGTACATTTATAAGCAAAGATTACATGTTACATGTCACATGTCACATTTGTGACAAATGACAAATTGCAAAAATAAAATGGACACCCATTTTAAGTGGGGTGCACCGGTTTTGGTAGTGTAAAAAGAGGGTGATTATTTTGTGTATTATTCTAATTTGGAATTAGACATAATCATGCACAAATACTATTACCAACACTCAACCTTTTACATTGTTAAGAACAATTGGAAGTGACAACACACCCCACCATATGGTGGTGTGGCCGGCACTTACAAGTGCATAAGAGGACTAGTTTTTCCTCTTATTCACTTACTAAATCTCATTTATACATGCAAATAACTTATCTCTCATAAAACTCTCTTATCTCTCTAAGAAAAACTTTAGAAGTTTTCTTACAACTTGAGTTCATAATATTTCTAATAAAATTACTAAGTGTAGTAATAAGGCTTATTAGAAATACTTTTAAGGGCTACTACTTCTAATATTAGTGTAGTATTTTAGTAGTGATTAAGGGTTGTCTTGGGTGCTACTAATTGGAGAGTTTCTACTTTGAAAATTGGAAGATCATCCTCATATTACTAGCTCAAGAACAATATTTGAAAGGAGTTCAAATATTGTGCCCCTATTACTTCATAATCAATTTAAGAAATTGTTCTTTCCTTATCTTTTGTTATGCATGCATAAGGTCTATATAGTTTAAGAGTAACTATTAATTTTATGATATTAGAAATATCTAACATCGAGTTTAAGAAACTTACAAGCGGTATCAAGAGCTTTGGTTGTTGCATGCATAATCGATTTATAATTTTTTCGAGTTAATGTAACTTGTTTCTCATAATTTATGATTTTTATATGATAAAATGAAATAAATAAAGGTCAATTGGTTAAAAATACTTCCTCTTTGAATCTGACCATGAAATCTTAGTATATCGTCACATGCATTTTTTCATGTCAGATTGGAAAATTTCAGACTGATGTGATTTGTCTAGCATGGTTTATGAATTTTTAATGTAAAAATGGCATAAATAGTGACTTATTTAGCAAATATAGCTAAAATAAATTCCATGTCATGAGAAAATTATTCCTGGTTGCGTAAATTTCCCACATTCAGATCTAAAGTTGAAAATTTAATATGATTAATTTTCGCATGCTTTATGTATTTTATTTGATAAAACCGATAAAACGCAACCGATTTTTCTCAAAAAAAATTTGAAATTTTTAACCTTGATTTTTGACATTATGAGTGTCATGGAAATGTTCCAGAATGTACAAACATTTTGTGGGAAATATCGGTATATTTCATACATGAAATTTAAGGATTATAACGAAATTATAATATATGAAATATGAGTCATAAACAAAAAGCATAAAGATTAGAATCAACCTTTGGTCCTAGCAATATGGCCTAAGAACAAATATCGAGATTGATAGTCTCCTAATTGTCGCACCCAATATGCTATGAGAAATGCCTTTTTCTTCTGCTAGAATGAACACCAAAAGTTACTGATAATTTTTGTGAAAGTAATTGTGAACATGAGAAAGTAGAGAAGAAGAGTTTATATAAAACTCTCCTCCTCTCCTATTTGGACCGTCCAACTAGTAGTAGAGTAGAGGGAGGAGTCTTCCCTCTTTGTTTTCTACTTGTTTTAGAAAGTAGAGTCAAGATAGGAGTCTTCCCTCTTTTATTTATTTAATGTATAATATGTGTATGTATTATTATTGTCATTTGTCACATATTAATAAGTCCATACAACATTTTTTAGTCGATTTATTAATACCGGTCTGACATCATTTATTATGACAATATCGTATAATATATACGTCAATTATAAATATCGTATATTTATAATTTGCTAATTAAATATAACAGTTTATATTTAATTACGAATTACCATTTAATTCGTTTTAGCTTACATTATTTAATCATATTAAATAATTACATTATATACATTAATTAGATATAACAGTTTATATTCAATTACGAATTAACATTTAATTTGTCTCAGCTAGTATTATTTAATCGTATTAAATAATCGTATCATCATTACATTGACTAACCTTTTAATCATATACATCGACTAACCTTTTAGTCATATAAGGCATCAATATGATTATATTATTCATATAAACTTATCTCTCAAACACATCCTTTAGGTGTGACTTTTAGGGACCAGTTGATCACCGCCATTAAATTGACAATAACGTCAAACTTCTAGCAAGCCAACCGTTATCGATAAACGTTAATCAACTGATAAGAATAATAAGTATACTCCGTGAACCTGTAAGAGATTTATACATGTTATCACACTAACTGTGGAGGACACTAGCTCCAACAATCTCCCACTTGTCCTTACAAGTGTATGTGCGATAACTGATTCTCATATCCAAAATTTCTCCCACTCAATGTAAAACAATTTGCAAAGTCCGTATTCACAAAGGTCGTATTTTACAAGTGATCTATATCAAGAGTGGTTTTCTCGACTAGAGAGTAACCTAACTGATAAACGAATCATTATTCGAGCATGGCCATGCATTTCAGTTACAACTCCTCGAGTGGCCCTGAGAAATAACAAAACCTGATAAAGGTTGGATATTTTCTTCAACTCAAATCCTGCAGATACAAGCACAGTATGAAATGACCCAGTAAAAATCTTCTTGACCTCCTGTTACGGTCGACCATGAGAAAGAAACCAAAGTCACCCAAAAACTGCCTTAATCTCAAGAGACAGTCGATAGTCAAAAGAATCGACTCTAGGAACACTATGGACGTCCAATCCACGACCTGGCACCAAATGTTCTTACACATTTAGGACTCCATAACGTTGTCACGATGTCCTACGAGGTATCTTTATAACTCGTATCTGTGATTGATCAGTCAACCGTTTGACTTATGGCTCGTTGAACCCACCATCAATCAACTTCACAATATAATTGCCAGAGTTATCAGCTCATGTGGGCGATTACGGACCAAAACAAATATAATGTAATTCAATTCACTTTGTGGCGTTAAATGTTGTCGTACAATCCACATGAAAAACAAAATATGAAACAATACGATGATGTTATGAATAGTATATGAAAAAGATACATTTATCTAATCCATGTAAACAGCTACTACAACTCAGGAACACGTTTAATTCCCATGGAAATAACGTGCCCTTCATACTTATCATATTTTAACGGTTCAGTGAGAGGGTGCGCGATGTTGTCATCTGAAGCAATCTTGTCTATCACTATCTCCTTTTTCTCCACATAATCTCGGATCATGTGAGCCTTCCGAAGTACATGTCTAGACATGTTGCTAGACATAGGCTCCTTAGCTTGGAAGATGGCACCTCTATTATCACAATTGATGGTGATTGGGTCATTCGAACTAGGAACTACGGTTAATACTTGTAAGAACTGACGCATCCATATAGCTTCCTTTGCAGCTTCCGAAGCGGCATAGTACTCGGACTCAGTTGTAGAATCTGCTATAACACTTTGTTTGGAACTTTTCCAACTGACCGCAGCGCCATTAAGAGTAAAGACGAATCCAGACTGAGATTTCGAGTCATCTCGATCCGTTTAGAAGCTAGCCTCCGCGTAACCGATTGCGCAAAGCTCAGTATCTCCTCCATAAGTCAATACCCAATCCTTAGTCCTTCGTAAGTACTTAAGGATGTTTTTAATAGCCATCCAGTGTGTTTCACCTGGATTGCCTTGGTACCGACTCGTCATACTCAATACATATGCCACGTCTGGACGTGTGCATATCATGGCATACATGATCGATCCTATGGCTGATGCATAAGGAACACGACTCATGCGCTCGACCTCTTCCGATGTCTTGGGTACCTGAGTTTTACTCAAATGCATCCCAGAAGTCATTGGAAGGTACCCCTTCTTGGCGTTGGTCATCCTGAACCTTTCAAGAATCTTATCTATATAAGACTCCTGACTGAGTGATAACATCCGTCATGATCTATCTCTATAGATACGGATCCCTAATATGCGTTGTGCCTCACCCAGATATTTCATCTGGAAATGGTTCTTTAACCATACTTTTACCGAAGATAAGAGAGGAATGTCATTCCCAATCAAGAGTATGTCATCGACATACAATATCAAGAAGACAATCTTACTCCCACTCGACTTGACATACAATCATGGTTCCTCGACCGATTGAGTGAAACCATTCTCTTTTATCACCTGGTCGAAACGATGATTCCAACTCCGAGAAGGTTGCTTAAGTCCATAAATGGAACGCTTAAGCCTGCACACTTTCTTAGGATTTTTCGGATCAATGAAACCTTCGGGTTGTACCATGTACAATTCCTCCTCCAAATAACCGTTTAAGAAGGCGGTTTTCACATCCATCAGCCAAATTTCATTGTCATGAAAAGCGGCAATCGCTAAGATTATCCGAATGGAACGCAGCATAACTACGTGTGCAAAGATTTCATCATAATGCAATCCTTGCACTTGAGTTAAACCTTTTGTCACTAGTTGTGCCTTATAGGTTTCTGGTTGTCCTTCTACAGAATGCTTTATCTTATAAAGCCATTTGCACTGAAGAGGTTGTACCTTATCAGGCAAATCAACAAGATCCCATACGTCATTGTCATACATGGAGTCCATCTCGGATTGCATGGCTTCAAGCCATAGCTTAGAGTCGGAACAGGTCATAGCACCTTTATAGGTAGCGGGTTCGTTACTCTCTAGGAGCAAAATGTCATCTCTTTCATTCTCCTCGACCATACCAATGTATCTGTCTGGAGGAATGGAGACTCTACCCGGCCTCCAAGGATCCTGAGGAATATTAACCGTAGCAGAAGTTGAAGGAACATCTTCCTCCATCGGTTGCTCGGTTGTTGGTTCTTGAATCTCCGACAGATCGAAGGTTCTATTACTTGACATATTCTCGAGAAACTCTTTCTCTAAGAACTTCGCACTAGCCGCAACAAAAACTCGATGTTCGGTGGGCGAATAGAAGTAATGACCAAACATTCCTTTTGGATAACCAATAAAGTATGTCTTAACCGATCGCGGGCCGAGCTTATTCTCGTGTCTCCACTTGACATAAGCGTCGCAGCCCCAAACCCGAATAAAGGAAAAGTTAGGGACCGTTCCCTTCCATATCACATATGGAGTCTTGTCTACAGCTTTAGACGGACTTCGGTTAAGTATAAGAGTAGCTGACAAAAGAGCAAAACCCCATAGTGAATCAGGTACTAATGTGTGACTCATCATGGATCGAACCATATCAAGTAATGTTCAATTTCTCCGTTCGGACACACCATTTAATTGAGGTGTTCCAGGTGGAGTTAACTGTAATACTATGCCACAGTCGTTAAGGTGGTGATCAAACTCATTTGAAAAGATATTCGCCACCACGATCTGATCTAAGTGCTTTGATCTTTCTTCCCAGTTGGTTCACAACCTTATTCTAGAATTCCTTCAACTGTTTAAAGGACTCACTTTTATGCTTCATTAAGTAGACATATCCGTATCTACTCAAATCATCCGTGAAAGTGATAAAATATCCATAGCCGTCTCTTGCGTTGATTGACATAGGTCAATATACATCAGTATGTATGAGTCATAATAGGTCATTAGAACTGATCTGGTTGTCGCGTACCCTAATCAAAGATAAATAACCCAGAATAGGCTAAAAA